>JARQOC010000001.1:119162739-119194655 GCA_033576535.1 Allobates femoralis
TTAGTGCCATTCAAAAACGCATGCGTTTCCCATAGGAGCCCATGTTAAAAAAACGCATGCGTTTCCGGAAACGCATGCGTTTTTTAAACATGGGCTCCTATGGGAAACGCATGCGTTTTTGAATGGCACTAAAAGGTACAAACTGTACATGCGTTTTTGCATGCGTTTTCCATAGGAACCCATGTTATAAAAACGCATGCGTTTTCTACAAAAACCGCATGCGTTTTCTACAAAAACGCATGCGTTTTTGGATATGCTCCAAAAACGCATGGGACAGTCACACATGCTTTTTGGCTATTAGGGCATGCGTTTTTTAACATGGGGGCCTATGGGTGCGTTTTTTACATGCGTTTTTGAAAACGCAGGTCTCCAAAAATGCATGTGAAAAATGGTACTGTGACCCCAGCCTTAGACATGTTGTGGTGTCTTACCCCTATTGTTACCTTGTCCAGCGTCAGCATTTCACATTCTAGAGTGAAATTATCCATGACCCTACACACAAATGTTGTGACTTTACAAAGGGATTGTTCTGATGTATATGGGCTTTCTATTTTACTTATCTGCTACCTTGTTTTTCAATTTTGGGCTTGCATATGTAATGAAGCCCTATCATTTCTACATACACGTTTCTTATATGTCACCTTCAGAGTATATTAACTGGACTACAAAGTTCTAGAGGCCGTACATAAAAATGTAAATAAACATTAAATACTCAATTTCTTTTCATTCATTATTAATTGCTGTAGCTACATCCAAAAATATTGAAATATTGACATAACCTAGTCATTGTAATATTTATTCCAAGAATAATAACATAGTCAAAATGTACACACCATTTGCATGTAAATATAATTAGCATGCACAGTATTATTGTTTGTATGCATATAGGATCAGTTTATATATACACCATATTTACAGACTATAAATGCACCGGTCCATAAGATGCACCCAGGATGTAAAGGAGGAAAATTTTTAAGCAAAAGATGTCGTCGTGATGACTGTTAAGGGGGAAGGGAACATGCTGCTGTTATGGGGGTAAGGTCCCCGAATTCTGTACTAATGTCCCCATCCTGGGCCCCTTCTATATATATACTGTATGTCCCCATCCTGGTATATGTGCCCATATCCTGGTATGTGCCCAATATCCTGGTATATGATCCCACATCCTGATATATGACCATATCCTAGTAGATGATCCCCCATCCTGGCATATGCCCCATATCCTGGTATATGATCCCCCAACCTGGTATATGTGCCCATACCTTAGTATTTGTCCCTCAACCTGGCATGAGGGCCACCATGATGATGCACACTTAAAAAAAATAAGCTATTACACCCACCTGCCATCACTCTTCTGCAGCATCACGTCATCCTCCTGTCTTCTTTTGCCGACAACTGATGATCAGCGTATGAGCTCGCAGCAACGATGTCAGTCGTGTGCGCCGCTCCTCAATCCACATCAACTGTCAGCACAAAAATACAGGAGGATGTGCAGTGATGAAGGGGAGCAATGGGAAGTGATTATGATCTTTCATCCGGAATATTCACTGCTTCCCATGCCAAAGATAATGTGTGGAAAACAGTGAACATCCACACAAGCGATCGCCGCTGCTGCAGCTGCTGTGAGTGATCATGTAGGTCTCCTGTTTAAGTTTAATTTAATATTCACTGCCCCCATCTGTCATCCTGCCAGCCTCTCAGTGGAGGCTTCAATGCTGAGAGGTTGCTTACATAGCAAAAACCTGCTAACAGATTCCCTTTAAGTAGAATGAGCCAATGCTCACCACTAGAATTACTAAAGGCTACTATGCAAATTTGCACTTCAGTAAGGAAGTGGAAAAACTCCAGCGCCACCTTTAAGTAGCTCCTCAAAGTCATAATCGCTTTCCAACAAGCTTTTTAATATGACTAAGGGATTTGTGCCAGATCAGAACCCCAGACTACAGACGCTGCCCCTCATCAGTGTAGTGTGTGGGATATTCTGATCTGGCTGTGTGAGTGGGCTAAGACAAGGTCTGGGAACTTGCTATCTCTCCATTAGGTAGATACCAAGTTCCCAGACCTAAAGGCTACTAAGAAGTAAATTACATGAAGCTATTATTCAAATATAACTAAATAAGTATCATCAAATATTTGATCATCTATGTTGTCATAGAAATAGGAATGCAATTTTATTCATTTCAATTCTGCTGCTCATTTTTAATTAAAATATAATTCGTAGCCTGAAATTCTCTCTAAAGTTTCAAGGTGAATGAGTTTCCAGCATTGAACAAAGACACAAATGTAAATGTACGACACATTACATTTACATTTACACTATTTCTCATTACCTCCAAACTTTAGATCTGGGAATTTGCTCTGTTGAGGTTGAAATACACGACCAGCTGTTCTCTTTTTGTTGCTTTGCTAAAACATCCACAAACAAGGATTTACATTCTCCTGCTGGAGCTTTGGGTTTTAGCGATGTATCTTTGTAAAGTGGGAAATGGATATGTCATGGAAAAGACAATAAATTAACATCCGAGACCTACTTTATCTTCTGCTCTTCTATTATCTATTCAAAACGGATGAAATGTATAAGATTATATGATGAGCAGCCCAAATAATCATTGCTGTCATCTTTATGACTGTGTATAAATGCATGTTTATTTTTCACATATTCCTGATTGTAATAGCAGCTTGTTGTGTGATCTGATATAGACTGAGACACATCTTGTGTATTGGCATTGGTTTACACTTCTGCTCTCTCCTGCCCCTACAGCTCACACTCATCAGATTGGCTGCTATGTTTAAACACTATGTTAGTAAGGGTGCTTTCACATCTGCGTTTTTCGTAATTCGCGGCAGATGCGGTGAAAAAACCGCATCTGCCGCGTTTACCGCATAACCGTTCCACTTGCGGCGCGGTTGCGGTTTTTTCTATGCAAAGTATAGGCATACTTGCGGCAGGTGCGGCAAGTGCGGTTTTGCACTTGCGGCAGGTGCGGCCGCGAAAAAAACCGCAGTAAGCCGCGGTTTTTTTCGCGGCCGCACCTGCCGCAAGTGCAAAACCGCACTTGCCGCACCTGCCGCAAGTATGCCTATACTTTGCATAGAAAAAACCGAAAACCGCGCCGCAAGTGGAACGGTTATGCGGTAAACGCGGCAGATGCGGTTTTTTCACCGCATCTGCCGCGAATTACGAAAAACGCAGATGTGAAAGCACCCTAAGTCAGTGCTGATTACTCTTATAGTTACTCAGGTAGTATTCAAAATTCAAAAATCTGTGTCATGGATTCTAGACTCATAGACCACCTATGAGTTTCCCAACCAAAACTCACTTCACTTCAGAAGAACTGCGGATAATCCTGCCATTGCAGTCACTATAGAGACTGTATATCTAAAGATGGGGAAAACAAGAGGCACAATGGGGTCTTATCTTTTTATATGATGAGAAAATGATAATGCTCGCTGCTCACCAACAGATGGTGTTTTTGTGATCCACGCTAACTGCATAAGGAACAATAACTACTATATAACTGTAGATAAAAAAGGACCATTTCTACGCATTTCTGAGCCATCCTTGCGCCTTCATCAGGAATAATGGTTGCATTCCTGATGAAGGGGCGAGGATGGCTCCAAAACACATAGAAATAAAGCACCATTATCTACAGCTACATAGTAGTTATTGTTCCTTATACAGTTAGCGCGAATCACAAAAGCATCGTATATTGGACTTACTATAGAGACTGTGACACATAAATGTGTGAATCCTTAAAGAAACATTCCCACCAAAGTTTTTATCTTGTTAATATATTGCTGTCTGCATATTATATATTACTGTATACTTATAAAATTGCTCATTTTTCACTTCTACCCAATTAATTTTTCTCTTTCCATTAGTTCTATGACATAATGTGATTAAAAACAGGCTAGTTGAATCCTTCTAAGACCTATGTAGAATCAGACGTTTCCATGTGTGGTGCCCCTCTAGCCAGGCACCACTGGGTAGTATTGCACTTTAACAACAAATGAGTTAACCCTGTAAAGTTGTCAGTTCAAGGTTCACCTTATGAAGTCTATTCTTACACCCACCTAGGACCACACCACTTAGAATAGGGGAACCGTTAATTTAGTAGGTCCCAAAAAGGGGGGGTGGAGCCTAGGATAGAGTAGTGGGAGGGAGAGATTTTAGTTAGACAGTTAGTCCTGGGAAGGCAGTCAGTAAGGACGAGCCTGACAGCAATGCTGCCGGGAGGAACCCCAACCTTCAAGGGGGGGAACCAGGACAGTTAGCAACGGGCCAGGACTGGTTGGAGCCGGCTGGTCACGTTGGGGAAGCATCGGCAGTGTGGGTAGCCGTAGCGGTCAGATGTTTATCTCTGGCCGCAGACCGATGAGCTGCGGACCCATCAATAAAGGGTAGCTGACAGCACCACAAGGTACCTCGCCCCTCAGTACCAAAACTAGATCCAAGATCACATGAGCATGGCCTGAGTTCCGGTGGCGGGGGAAGTAACCGGCCTTATCAGAACCGGTAAAGGAAACCCGTGCCCCACCGTGGGAGATCAGGGGACTGGTAGGAGAGCTCTGCGAGGGTGGTAGAGTTAAGAAGAGCAACTTAGACCCAGAAAGCCACAGAGGGAAGAACATCGGGGATCCTGGAACTGGTGACAGACCCCCGTTATACCAGACTGTACCCTATATCATCATCATCTGTCAGTACCCATTAAAGTGGAGTTAAAGTTCAATTGGACTCAGTTAATATTATTGCGGTGCCCGGAGGGCTCAGCATCATCAGCAGCTCAGCAGAGGGGTAAGAACTGCAATACCAACCACCACTACAACTCCCCTCATCCACATCCTTCACCACTGCCCTGAGGTAATAGCTCCACCTGTAGGGAGCTGGACTACTCTCAACTGCAGCCACCATCACCTCAGTGGCCAGCTTGCAGCGCCGGTACCTATATTACCTGGAACTACAGGTGGCATAACGATCCCCTGTAAATACTCCCTTCTCCCCCACCATCTACTCAAATGATAACCAGGGCACAGAACTGGGATCCCAACCACCCGTGATCTCCCCATCCAAGCCGACATCAGTCCCGGTGTCCGAGTGCCCCCCTAGCCCTGGTCACATCACATGCATGAGCTATCTTTGGGTGGCACTGTGGCTCAGTGGTTAGAATAGCAACCTTGAAGTGCTGGGCTCCTGGGGTCAAATCCCACCAAGGACAACATCTGCAAGGAGTTTGTATGTTCTCCCCGTGTTTGCATGGGTTTCCTCTGTGCACTCTGGTTTCCTCCCACATTTGAAAGACATACTGAAATTTATATTGAGAGCCCCAGTGTTGTAAACGTATGTCACATGCTATGGAATTAATAGTGCTATATAATTAAATACATATTAATATTATTAGAATTACAAATCTAGTTCACAGAAAATATGTTGTAGTTCTAATCATGATTCATGCATGTAAAAGAATTCACATTTCTACATACAGAATAATTTTGCTAGTCTGTTTTTAATCACAAAATGTCATAGAACTAATGGAAAATAGAATTAACTGGTTAAAAATGCAAAACAAGCAAATGTTAGTACACAGCGCTGTGTAATTTGATGACTGCAATATATTAAGAGGATAACAATTTTCAAAAGAGTCTTTAAAGCCAGCCCAGAATGATAAAAAAAAACAATTAGTAAAAAGTAGATAGTGAGGTAACTGCAGCTAAATATTGAGAGAAAAGATGCTCAGTAGTATGGCGTTTAGAGAGTCAGTTTATTGGTACAACCTGAAAATATAGTGATCATAGTGGTAGTGTTTTGGGTTTTTCCTACTGAAGTACTTTGGAAAAAGAGCAGCATGTTTTTGGAAACACAATTATTAAACACACAATGTGAATGGCATTTTCATTTATGTGAGTGTGATATTGGGAAGATATCAGGTTCACCGCAGTCATCGATTAATTTTTAATGTTGCACTGAGGTAACAGTATATAAATATTTTACAGTATAAACATTGTGAGCATAGTTAATCTTCTCCACAGCTAATCCAAAATAAGAAAAGCAATGAAAAACGCAAAAAATAGTAGAGCTCAGGTTGATCTTCAACAAATGATGTGTTAAAGACGACTTTTCAACATTTTTTTCCTGTTAAACTTGAACACAAGATGTAAAAGCAGCTGCATATGATCTGATCAGACCGCTTGTGCGGATCTTTACTCTGCCCACTGCTGTTAACCAGTTGGATTATGCTGTCAAACTCTGATGGCTCCATATAAGATGCACCGGTGATGATCAAGCCATTCCCTGCTCCCATCGGCAGCCCCATGATGTGATCACGGGGCGCTGATGGGTTGTCATGACAGGCAGGGAATCAGTCAATGACCTCTGTCACTTCATGACTCACTTCTTGTGAACACTGGCTGAGCACTGGCATTCACATAAGACAATCATTTGTGCTCTGCAGAGCCGTGCATCAGCACAGCTCTGTACAGCATGAGCAATCAGACAGTGTCATCTTCAAGTACTCTAAGGGGACTAGTGAAAACACCAAAAAGTGAAAAAAAATTAAAAAAATGTTTTTAAAACTATGAAGAAAAAAAATGTAAAATCACCCCCCTGTTGCCCAATTGAAAATAAAGTAATTAAAAAATATATGCATATTTGGTATTGCTGCATTCAGAAATTCCTGATCTATCAAGGTATAAAATATATACTGCTCATTTATTAGCTTGTGGTGATATTGCACCAGGTTCAACTAGCATCATATAGGCATATTGCACCAGCATGCCTCTCTTTCTTTTTGCCTTTTCTTTCCCTGCTACTATATTTAAAGCTCGGTTGACTTCTATTTGGCCATATTTTCTCTGTAACCAATTAAGTGAATCTGCTCCACCCCTCTGTTTTCCTGTTGATTGTTTGACTGTGTCCAGTTAATGCTGCCAATGTCAGACTTTGTAGGCACACAATCCTTAAAAGAAATAACATACTAAGAAAAGTTCTTCCAGAATTGATAGTTCATTAGGAGTACAAGTTTTTTCGAAAACAAACAAGTCTCCTTCTAGGTATAGAATACACAGTGATTTGTTTTTTGACAGAACATAACCATTGGGCTACCTTATATATTTCCCAAACAATGTTATGGCTACATTAGATTCTCTAGGCTCCTTAGGAACCCTACTTGCTGGGATACTAGAAATATCTCTAAGGGCCCTTTCACATCAGCGTTTTTTTGAAATCGCGGCAGATGCGGTGAAAAAACCGCATCTGCCGCGATTACCGCATACCGGCTGCACTTGCGGCGCGGTTGCGGTTTTTGCCATGCAAAGTATAGGCGGACTTGCGGCAGGTGCGGCAAGTGCGGTTTTGCACTTGCGGCAGGTGCGACCGCGAAAAAAAACGCGGTCAGCCGCGGGTTTTTTCGCGGCCGCACCTGCCGCAAGTGCAAAACCGCACTTGCCGCACCTGCCGCAAGTCCGCCTATACTTTGCATGGCAAAAACCGCAACCGCGCCGCAAGTGCAGCCGGTATGCGGTAATCGCGGCAGATGCGGTTTTTTCACCGCATCTGCCGCGATTTAAAAAAAACGCTGATGTGAAAGGGCCCTAACTCTAATATTTTCTACTTGATACACCTGAAACCAAACAGTTTACTAGGAATAGAATCCCTTTTTGAGAATTTATGTTTGGGACACAAACTATTTCACTTAGATTATTTTGGTCCACCTCACCTTTCGTATCAAGGCTTTTGCTGAACTGGGAACAAAACCTTTACTTTTTGGAGGAGTAGAGTAAAAGATTCTTCAGCTTTCCCACAAGTCCATTGTAGATTTCATAAATCTGGGCTCAAGATATTATACAAATGGTTTCATTGGCTTCTCACATACACAATCAAAATCCATCCATTTGATCAATGGGTAGGAGACATTTGAAGGAGGATGGTTCAATGTTCAATACACTTGGCATCGTCATGTCCTTGTGTTTTTTAAGGATAGCATCCAATGAATTAACTCTAAACATAAAGGCCTCCAAGTTCCTCTTGCATCCAAACTTAACATTTTTTATTGCATCAAAATTATATCTCTATCCAAAGACATAAGTGCTCTCTGCTTCAAAACCTAATAATGAATCTTGGTCCTTCATTATTTTCATGTGGAAGTGCCCAGATCGTCCCTTGGTATCTGGTTCTCCAAGGTCAATAAGATTATGAAGATCGGGGACCAGATCTTATCATCTCATTACATAACTTTTTCCATTGGCAAAGTGTAATATTGTTGGTTAGTCTTCATAGGGAATAAAATACATGTCAAATCTACTATAGTTCTCTAGGAAATGGATACTTTTTCGCTTTGTTTCTTCCTGCTTATTCTTCCATTTCATCTTTTAAGCCCATTGGCTAATTTGTTGATTATAAAAAAACACATTGCTCAGGTCCCAAACTTACTTGGTCGGGTACACTATCTCTAATGTTTTATGCATTACTATTTTTTTTACAATTTTAAATAATTGCTATATAATTTTTTGGGGGGTCTGTGTTCTGCTGTTGGTCGGGTTGTGGCAGAATATTTTTGTTCAGAAAAAAAATATTAGAATATAATATAATAATATTATATCATATAATATATTATTATTATTATTATTATTATTATTATAAGAAAACAGACATGGCAGGAGTGGTGACATGTCTACAATTAAAAAGAAAATAAAGGGTATGTATGATGGTACATTTACACGCTGCCACCGAGAGGTAAAAACCGCCAGGTATCGGACACAATTGTACCTGATACCTTGAAAAGACCGCGAAGTGGCGGCATGTAATTCAGGAAGTACCTTCCTGTGCCTTTGGATACCTGTGTTTCAGCCGTGCTCAAAAACAAGAAGGTATAATCCCTATGGTGGCTGCGTGTAATCGGGATCAGGCACGGTATTTGAGTTCCCTGGGGCGTGCCACAGCGTCATGTATACCATGCCCCATCAGCTATCATTGGTGGAGGCTACTGTGTACCCATTGGCTGTCCCTGCACAGGGCGGCATATTTAATGAGCTGACCAGTCACTACATATTTGCAATAGCGTCATGTATTAGCCAGCCTTCCTGCGCTGGCTGGCCAATCATGATGCTATTGCATTGTCCATTCATCGTACGAGCGTCTCGTAATCCAGAACTCTGGCACGCCTATGTGTTGTCCCTGCTGCCCCAGGTCCGCCCATATTCCCTTGTGGTAGCGGCGTGTAAATCAGGAAAGGTGCTGCACAGAAGGTAACCTGCGGCACCCGTCGGCACTTCCGGGGAACGAAAATACCTTCTGTGGAGCACCTTGTGGCGGCGTGTATTTGCGGCATCAGGTACTGTTAGCAACCATTGCAAATGCACGCGTGCATGTGCGGTGCCTACCTGTTGCTACCTTCGGTGGCGGCGTGTAAAGGTACCATAATAGTTAAAAAGAAAATACCCTTAATAGGCACATAAGGGTGTAAGTGATGAAACAAAGTACTCACCTACCAAGGTTGTACCACACTCCCATCACTCAGTACTCAAAGGCATTATGTGACTGGTACAACTAATAAACATTCATCCATTGGATGCAACCTTCGGATTCCATTCAAATTTCGAACTAACATCTGTCTTTCTGTTAATGCAATTCTCCACACTTCCATGTTAAGGCCAAGATTCAGTGGAGAACACAGTAATGTAGTAGGTGAGTATAAGTATATTTTTTAATTCATTACACCACCCTACACCCATTTAGATTAACTGATAATGTAGTGGACAAGCATTTTACCTTGTATACTTTAAAGCACACCTAATAACTCAGGTAACTTTTCATACTAAGCAGCTGTTTGTGTACTTAAATAATATCTGTATTCTGGTCTCATATTTTATCTTTATGATATATTATTCATCGGTCTCATCCTCTGCAGGCTCTATCTTTACTTGAAATAAAGTTTATCCTCATATTGGAAGCATTGCATGTTTTCCCCCAACCCACAATTATATGCCTTCTTCTAATTAACTAGCAGGGGGGTCTGATCAGTCTTCTGGAAGAACTCACCTTGCTCCTCTATCCTCCATAATTTGGTAATTTATCTGCTTTTCCATTAGACTTGAGAGCTGGTACCCTGTGTACATATCCCTTCAGACACAGCAGTAGCTGAGTAATTCTAAGATTACTGAGAGTTTCTGCTTTGCTTACTTTATTAAATATATTTTTTTATCCCCTTGCTCCAAGAATTTGACTTGTGTTTTACCAGAATACTATGGTAAATAGTGCCAGGCATGTCGTTCTATCAATATATAGCAGTATATGTTAATTTTTTTTGTCATGTTTAGTGCAATTAAGGCAAAACGTGGCTTGTAATGCATAGAACAATGTTGAAATCAAAGTCGCTATAGGCTCATTCAACTCTCATGGCTATAGGTGTCATAGTGATAGCGCACACGCCACATTAGATTATAAAAATTAATTTTATTAATTCCTATTAAAATTCATGTAGTTTACAAAGGAAATACCTCAAGGGAGGAATCACATAGTAACATAGTAATATAGTAACAGTTTCTACGGTTGAAGGAAGACTTTAAGTCCATCTAGTTCAACCCATAGCCTAACATGTTGATCCAGAGGAAGGCAAAAAAAAACCATGTGGCAACACTAAGCTCCACATTGGGGGAAAAAATTCCTTCCTAACTCCACATACGGCAATCAGACTAGTTCCCTGGATCAATGCCCTATCAAAGAATCTAGTATATATAACCGGTAATATTATAGTTTTCAAGAAAGGCATCCAGGCCCTTCTTAAATGTTAGTAGTGAGTCACTCATTACAACAGCATGTGGCAGAGAGTTCCATAGTCTCACTGCTTTTACAGTAAAGAATCCACGTCTGTGATTCTGATTAAACCTTCTTTCCTCCAGACGTAGAGGATGCCCCCTTGTCCCCGTCTCAGGCCTAGAGTGAAACGATCATTAAAAAGGTCTCTGTACTGTCCCTCATATATTTGTACATTATTATAAGATCACCCCTAAGCCTTCATTTTTCCAAGCTAAATAACCCCAAGTTTAATAACATGTCTTGGTATTGCAGACCTCTCAGTCCTCTAATAACCTTGGTCGCTCTTCTCTGCACCCGCTCTAGTTAGGCTATGTCTTTCTTATACACCAGAGACCAGAATTGTACACAGTATTCTAAGAGTGGTCGCACTAGTGACTTGTATAGAGGTAAAATTATGTTCTCCTCATGAGCATCTATGCCTCTTTTAATACATCCCATTATTTTATTTGACTTTGTAGCAGCTGCCTGACACTGACCACTAAATGTGAGTTTGTCATCTACCCATACACCCAGGTCTTTTTCAGTGACAGCTTTGCCCAGTGTTTTACAATTAAGCACATAATTATACCTTTTATTTCCTCTGCCCAAGTGTATGACCTTACATTTATCCCCATTAGAGCTCATTTGCCATTTATCAGCCCAACCTTCTAGTTTACATAAATCCTCCTGTAATATAAAATTGTCCTTCTCTGTATGGATTATCCTGCAGAGTTTAGTGTCATCTGCAAATATTGAGATTCTACTCTGTATGCCCCCTACAAGGTCATTAATAAATATGTTAAAAAGAAGTGGGCCCAATACTGACCCCTGCGGCACCCCATTGTTAACTGTGACCCATTCTGAGTGTGTTTCATTAATAACCACCCTTTGTTTCCTATCACTAAGCCAGTTCTTTACCCACTTACACATATTTTCCCCTATCCCCATTGCTCTCATCTTATGTATCAAAGTTCAATACACCACAACCACTGCATTTCTTTCATCCAGTACACAACTTACTTCTTCATAGAAGCTTATCAGATTAGTTTAACAGGAACGGTCCCTCGTAAACCCATATTGATATTGGGTCATGAGGTTATTTTTCTTCAGATACTCCAGTATAGCATCTCTTAGAAAACTCTCTAGGATTTTACCCACAGTAGAGGTTAAATTTACTGGCCTATAATTTCTAAGTTCAGTTTTTTTCCCCTTTTTGAATATTGGCACCACATTTCCTATACATCAGTCCTGTAGTACAGAGCCAGTTATTATGGAATCTTTAAATATTAAAAATAATGGTCTATCTATGACACTACTTAATTCCTGCAGTACTCTAGGGTGTATCCCATCCAGGCCTGGGGATTTGTCAATTTTAGTGATTTTAAGGCGGTGCCGTACTTCCTGCTGGGTTAAGCAGTTGACATTTAATGGAGAATTTTTGTTATCACTAATCATATTGCCTGTCATGGGATTTTCTTGTGTAAATACTGTTGAAAAACAGTCATTTAGCATATTGGCTTTTTCCTCATCCTCATCCACCATAATACACAGACTATTTTAAGGGTGCCAACACAATCATTTTTGTTTCTTACTATTTATGTAGTAAAAAAATATATATATTTTTTTTACTTTCTCTGGCAATGAGTCTCTCTATTTCAATGTTTGCTGTCTTGATTTGCTTTTTACAGATGTTATTTAATTTTCTGTATTAATTTAATGCCTCATCACTACCTACTTGCTTTAATTCCCTAACTGCTTTCTTTTTGTCACTTATTGCGCCCCTTACAGCTTTATTTAGCCATAGTGGCTTCCTCCTATTTCTAGCATGTTTATTCCCATAGGGTATTTATTGTGCACAGGTCTTATTCAAGATGCTCACACACTCAAATACATCTGCAGGTCTAGATAAGGTATTAAAGCTTTGAGAACCTTACGAAAATTACAGTAAAAAGTATAGCATGAAATTCATATATTTTGATACTTTTATCTATCTATCTATCTATCTATCTATCTATCTATCTATCTATCTATCTGTCTATCTAACATTGTGGCCAGATATAGATAGATAGATAGATAGATAGATAGATAGATAGATAGATAGATAGATAGATAGAGTGAAAGTATTTGGCCCCCATGAACTTTTCAACCACTTGCCACATTTCAGGCTTCAAACATAAAGATATAAATTCAAATTTTTTGTGAAGAATTTTTTGTGGGACACAATCGTAAAGTGGAACAAAATGTATTGCATATTTTAAACTTTTTTCACAAATTAAAAACTGAAAACTGGGGTGTGCATTATTATTCGGCCCTCTTGAGTTAATATTTTGTAGCGCCACCTTTTGCTGCTATTACAGCTGCAAGTCGCTTGGGGTATGTCTCTATCAGTTTTGCACATCGAGAGACTGAAATTCTTGCCCATTATTCCTTGCAAAACAGCTGGAGCTCTGTGAGGTTGGATGGAGAGTGTTTGTGAACAGCAGTTTTCAGCTCTTTCCACAGATTCTCGATTGAATTCAGGTCTGGACTTTGACTTGGCCATTCTAACACCTGGATATGTTTATTTTTGAACCATTCCATTGTAGATTTTACTTTATGTTTAGGATCATTGTCTTGTTGGAAGATAAATCTCCGTCCTAGTCTCAGGTCTTTTGCAGACTCCAACAGGTTTTCTTCCAGAATTGTCCTGTATTTGCTCCGTCCATCTTCCCATCAATTTTTACCATCTTCCCTATCTCTACTGAAGAAAAGCAGGCCCAAACCATGATGCTGCCACCACCATGTTTGACAGTGGGGATGGTGTTCTGAGGGTGATGAGCCGTGTTGCTGTTATGCCAAACATATCGTTTTGCTTTGTGGCAAAAAAGTTTGATTTTGGTTTCATCTGACCAAAGCACCTTATTCCACATGTTTGGTGTGTCTCCCAGGTGGCTTGTGGCAAACTTCAAACAAGACTTTTTATGGATATCTTTGAGAAATGGCTTTCTTCTTGCCACTCTTCCATAAAGGCCAGAATTGTGCAGTGTACGACTGATTGTTGTCCTATGGACAGACTCTCCCGCCTCAGCTGTAGATCTCTGCAGTTCATCCAGAGAGGGCCTTTTGGCTGCATCTCTGATCAGTCTTCTCCTTGTTTGAGATGAAAGATTAGAGGGATGGCCGGGTCTTGGTAGATTTACAGTGGTCTGATATTCCATTTCAATATGATCGCTTGCACAGTGCTCCTTGAGATGTTTAAAACTTTGTAAATCTTTTTGTATCCAAATCCGGCTTTAAGCTTCGCCACAACAGTATCTCGGACCTGCCTGTTGTGTTCCTTGGTCTTCATGATGATCTCTGCACTTGAAACAGAACCCTGAGACTATCACAGAGCAGGTGCATTTATACAGAGACTTGATTACACACAGGTGGATTCTATTTATCATTACCAGTCATTTAGGACAACATTGGATCATTCAGAGATCCTCACTGAACTTCTGGAGTGAATTTACTGCACTGGAAGTAAAGGGGGCCGAATAATATTGCACGCCTCAGTTTTCAGTTTTTTACTTGTTAAAAAGTTTAAAATATGCAATAAATTTCGTTCCACTTCACGATTCTTCACAAAAAAAATAGAATTTATATCTTTATGTTTGAAGCCTCAAATGTGGCAAAAGGTTGAAAAATTCAAGGGGGCCAAATACTTTCACAACACACTGTGGATAGATAGATAAATGATAGATGATAGATAAAAGTATCAATATATATGAATTCATGCTATCTTGTTTCTTTAATTGTCATAAGGTCCTCAACGCTATGGTATATTACCTGTACTATGCTCATGGATTATATATGAGAAACAGCGTGTCTGTTTACTTAAAAATAAAATGTATGAAATATACTACATACAAGAAGATCTTAGCTGATGGAGGCATATATACAATTTACACCTGTTTCCTCTCCCAGGAAAATGTGGGCTAATTCGAAGGCCCTTTATTTTGATTGACACTATGGTTCCACTAGGTGATTATCTTTCTATAGTCAGTAGGCTAGCCACATAGCAGGTAAAAGGGTTATAAAATAGACCTTTTAAAATCAGAAATGTGACATTATTCTCCAAACACATAAAAGAAAAACCAAGAGCCCTTCATAGTACTGTGTGGGCAAAGCAACTATATAACCTACCCTTATGACTCTTATTAATTAAGAATAGGCACATAAAAACAGTAATCATGGTGAGGTTAAGCTTTCTGTGCATCAATTACATAATTAATGCAAGGTCACATTAACATAAAGCACTGGTCTAGTGCTCAAATATACCGTGGTAGGAGATATATTACATGCAAGTCATGTATTCACAGTAACAGCCGCTGTCCTGAGACTCGTTATATTGCTTTGATGAAAATCATATAATCATTGCGTAATTTTGACCAAACGTGACCACTGAACAGAACATCACAACTTGCCTTTGTCGTTAGCAATCAGATGAAGGAATACAATGTGACAGTTCAGCCCTTGCAATGCCAGAACATTGAAATCTTCAGTTGCATTGGCATCTATTCTTAACCCTTTCACGTAGAGCCTGTTTTTGCCTTTGTGACCAATATTTTCAATTCTGACCAGTGTAAAGTTATGATGTAATAACTCTGGAACGCTTTAATGCATCCTAGTAATTCTAGGATTATTTTTTTTGTACTTCATGTTAGTAGTAAATTAAGGATTATAAACTTTGCGTTTATTTGTGAAAATATCGGAAAATTGGCAAAAATATTGAAAATTGAGAGTTATGTCACACTATATAGTTAACACTAACATTTCCCACATGTCCACTTTTCAATTTGTGAAACGTAATTTAGTTTTATTAGGAAGTTAAAAGGGTACAACGTTCATCAGCAATTTCTTATATTTCCAACAAAATTTACAAAACCATTTTTTTAGGCACCACATCACATTAGAAGTCACTTTGAGGGGCCTACATGACAGAAAACTCACAGAAGTGACACCATTCCAAAAACTGCCCTACTCAGACTGCTCAAAACCACATTCAAGAAGATTATTATCCCTTCAAGTGCGTCACAGGAACTAAAACAATATGGAATGAGAAAATTAAAATTTTACTTTTTCCAACAAATATCTTACTTTATCCCCAAATTTTGCATTTTCACAAGGTTAACAGAAGAAAATGGACCATACAATTTGTTGCTCAATTTCTCCTGAAAATAACCCATATGTGGTGGAAAACTACTATTTGGTTACATGGCAGGGTCCAGAAGGAAAGGAGCGACATTCAACTTTTGGAGTGCAAACTTGGGTCAAACAGATACCAGACACTATGTCACAATTGGAGAACTTCTGATGTGCCTAAATAGTAATATATAGACACAGTTAATGATAAACAAAATGAAAATAACTCAGTCAATCTCTAGTGCCGGAAAATAATGAATATGGAAAAGTAATCTGAAGCTTAAAGGGAACCTGTCACCCCAAATCACCTTCCTAACCTATTAATACCTGTCTCTGCAGCCTTACAATACTTTCTAACACATCCCTGTCTGACCTATTTTACTAATATATGAGTACAATAAAGTACCGTATATACTCGCGTATAAGCCGAGTTTTTCAGCCCAAAAATTGGGCTGAAAAGTGCCCCCCTCGGCTTATACGCGAGTCAATACGGCCCCCCTCATAATTTGGCGCCCCCACCTCCCTTTCTGGGCCCCCCCGCATGCAGCGCTGCGCATATACATTACCGGTCTAGCAGCTGTCACCCTCCGATGGCGGATCGGGGCTCCCGGCTCCGGGCTCCATCTTCCTCGCTGTCTTCCTGCTTGTCAGGTGACCGGCCGGCGTCGCGATGACGTCATCGCGCTGCGTCCCGGTCACAAACCAGGAAGACAGCGAGGAAGATGGAGCCCGGAGCCGGGAGCCGCGATCCGCCATCGGAGGGTGACAGCTGCTAGACCGGTAATGTATATGCGCAGCGCTGCATGCGGGGGGGCCCAGAAAGGGAGGTGGGGGCGCCAAATTATGAGGGGGCCCTGCTGGGGCCATGTATACTACCACTGGGGCTATATACTACCACTGGGGCTGTATACTATTACTGGGGCTATATGAATACTACCACTGGGGCTATATACTACCACTGGGGCTGTATACTACCACTGGGGCTGTATACTATTACTGGGGCTATATGAATACTACCACTGCGGCTATATACTACCACTGGGGCTGTATACTATTACTGGGGCTATATGAATACTACCACTGGGGCTATATACTACCACTGGGGCTGTATACTACCACTGGGGCTGTATACTATTACTGGGGCTGTATGAATACTACCACTGGGGCTATATACTACCACTGGGGCTGTATACTACCACTGGGGCTGAATATACCACTGGGGCTGCTGTATACTACCACTGGGCTGTATACTACCACTGGGGCTGTATACTACTACTGGGGCTGTATACTACCACTGGGGCTATATACTACCACTGGGGCTGTATACTACCACTGGGGCTATATACTACCACTGAGGCTATATACTACCACTGGGGCTGTATACTACCACTGGGGCTGTATTTACCACTGGGGCTGCTGTATACTACCACTGGGGCTGAATATACCACTGGGGCTGCTGTATACTACCACTGGGGCTGTATACTACCACTGGGGCTGTATATACTACTGGGGCTGCGTGTATACTACCACTGGGGCTGTATATACTACTGGGGCTGCGTGTATACTACCACTGGGGCTGCTGCTGTATACTACCACTGGGGCTGCTGTATATACCTCTGGGGCTACTGTATACTACCACTGGGGCTGCTGCTGTATATACCACTGGGGCTGCTTCTGTAACACTGCTTGGGCCTGTATATACCACTGGGGAGGCTGCTGTATACCACACTGCTGGGGCTGTATACCTGTGCTGGGGTCCACCCTCGGCTTATACACGAGTCAATAGATTTTCCCAGGTTTTGGGGGCAAAAGTAGGGGGTCGGCTTATACACGGGTCGGCTTATACACGAGTATATACGGTAGTTTTGAAACTCACAAAATCCGTGACAGCAGGGCGTTCCTCCAGGCGTTTTTGACGGGTAGGCGGGTCCCCTGTGCCACGCTACCCTGCCTCACCACTCTATTATGCCCTAATAGGCGTCATTACACACTGCATAGCGCGGGCACTATTACATTTTTGCTGCGACGCGGTCATGTGACGCTGGGATCAAGTCACTTCCGGTCGCACACAGGCAGACTTCAGCATGCAATCCGTGCATGCGTGAAGTCTGCCTGTGTGAGACCTGCGAACGGAAGTGATGCGATCTCGGCGTCACATGACCGCATCGCAGCGGTGACGTTGCGGGCGCAAGAATGTAATCGTGCCCGCGCTATGCAGTGTGTAATGACGCCCATTAGGGCATAATAGAGCGGCAAGGCAGGGTTAGCGTGGCACAGGGGACCCGCCTACCCATCACAAATGCCTGGAGGAATGCCCCGCTGTCACAGATTTTGTGAGTTTCAAAATTACTTTATTGTACTCATATATTAGTAAAATAGGTCAGACAGGGATGTGTCAGAAAGTATTGTAAGGCTGCAGGGACAGGTATTAATAGGTTAAGAAGGTGATTTGAGGTGACAGGTTCCCTTTAATACCAAGAATATTAAATCCTACAAAACATTGTACACCAAGAATAATCTATCTATCTATCTATCTATCTATCTATCTATCTATCTATCTATATACATACGGTATAAATCTTTATTAAATCGAATAAAAGACATACATAAACAGAATGAGTAATTTTACTGATTTTGTTTACGTTCGTCTTTCGTTGGATGTAGTAAAGATTTATATATTGGATATAGCTGGCTCTTGGTGTACTATCCTTTGTGCCTAAAGAGTGTAAAACCCCCACAACTGACCCTGTTTTGGAAACTAGACCCCTGTAGGGATTTAGCTACCTGTGTGATGGGCACCTTGACTCTACTGGTGCTTCACAGAATTTTATAACATTGAACCATGGAAATGAAAATATGAACATTTCTCAAATAGAGTTTTAATCCAAATTTTTTAATTTTCACAAGGATAACTGGAAAAAATGGACCATGAACTTTGTTGTGCAAGTTCTCCTGAGTATAATTCTGCATATATAGTGGAAAACTACTCTTAGGGTGCACAGCAGAGCTCAGAAGGTAAGGAGCACTATTTGACTTTTGAAGTGCAAATTGACTGGAACAGATAGCAGATGCCATGTCGCATTGGGAGAGCCCCTGATGTGCCTAAACAGTGAAAAAAAACTACAATTGACCCTATTTTGGAAACTAGACCACTCAAGGAATTGATTTAAATGTGTAGTGAGTTCCACGAACCTATAGGTGTTTCACAGAATTTTATAATGTTCAATTGTGGGAAAAAAAAAAAAAATCCCACAAAAATGTAGCTTTATCCCCCAAATTTTAATTGTTACAGGGGTAACTGGAGAAAATGGACCATATAATTTGTTGTGTAATTTCTTATGATTAATACAATGTACCATATGTGATGGAAACCTACTGCTGGGGAACACCGCAGGGCTCGGAAGGGAAGGGGTGTTCTTTAATTATTGAAGCACACACTTTCCTAGAATAGTTTGGGGCTTCCATTTGCAGAGGCATTAATTGCAAGAACAGCAAAAAAAACCCTGAAGTGACCCGATTTTGGAAGTAATACCCCTTTGTGATTTCATCTTTGGGTTTAGTGAGAATTTTCACTCCGTCGCTAAATTCCAGAAGTAGGCAGTGGATGTTTCAGTGTAAAAAATGCAAATATGCCATTGTAGTGCCCAATATATTGTGCTCAGCTTATGTCTCTGGAAAAATCTACCCTGAAAATTGTTAAAGGGAAACTGTCAGGTCGTTTTTTCCCCCTGTCCCTGCACCTTCCTAGCACATCCCTAACCATCCCTATTTGACCAAAAACTGTCCTTTATTGGCTGGGAAAAAAGACTTTGTGACTTACATTTTTGCATGGAAATGAGGCATGCAGGCTATGGTCTGTAGACTGACTAGGCAGTCTTGAGGGCTCCGTCTCCCTCCTCACTGTTGTTATCATGCCCCACTGGGTGTGAGAATTCATTATCCTGCGAATTTGAAATTCCCACCTCCTCCATCCGCGTATGATGCGTCGGCCGGACATAATTTCTGGTCTGGGCTATTGTGGGTGATTATTGTTGGGTTGGCTGGCTTTGATATGTGCACTGTAAATACTCCAGAGCCGACACCCGACATCCGCCGTGCACCGGAAGCGACGACACAGAGGAACTACGTCGTCTGTGCCATCACCCCGGCAATGCCACCAGCGTCCAGTGCCACGTCCCTCACAGCGCATGCGTGAGGAACACTCAAGCGTAACCTGGAAACCCTGCACCCCCACACCTAGACAAATAAAGACTGATGGAATTTCAACCGCCGGCTGAAAGATAATAACAAACAGTGCTACAAAAAAGGGGAACTGCACCTAATAGATAGTAATAGAATAATAATACTAGGCCCAAATACACGATTATACAAATTTATAGGAAAATTTGGCATATTAGATCCTATAACACACCAAAAATCTCCCAAACTAAGTGTGTCACTTGTCACAACTATCTAAAGTAGACCCACCTTGTTATCTTAGAGCTCTTCACATCGTAAATATACTGTATATATCATATTTTCACTGAAAGGAGCCACTATTTTTAACACACATATGTCAATAACAGATATAAAACAACATATTGTAAATGAGTCTACTGTGAATAAACACGTCACAAGAAACACAGTCAAAATTATTATCACATTCGGTCTTCATCATAAGGCCATATTCATGGAATCAACTCCAAAATGGTTCCCAAAGATAAAATATATCCGTTCCATATCTCAAAGCCGGCACGTGGGATACTCAGGCATGCAGGAAAAGGTGCGGCAGGCCATCACAAACCTAGTGAGCATAGATTAAAAGTTAAAAATTAGAATAAGAACAAACAGTGAACCCTAAACCACTTAAAAATATTAAAATAGTCTCATAAGAATGCTTTGAAGCTGACAGATTCATTCAAACCAAAAGGAGCTACCGAATTTAACATGGCAATCCATTTGGTCTCCTTTTGCAAGAGAATCTTCCTTACATCACCTCCTCTAGAGCCCAAATAGGCTCGATCAATCCCCTTAAAGATGAGTCCCCTTGGGTTACAATCATGTTTATCCAAGAAGTGCTTAGGGATCGTTTTTAAGTTCTCAACTTTGGCTTCTTCTGTTATACTCGCAGCCCCTCTAATTTCCCTAATATGCTCTTGTACCCGAACCTTAAGGGCCCTAGAGGTCATCCTTACATATACCATACCACATGGATACATAGCGTTATATATCACAGCTTCAGTGTTATGGTGAACGATCTTGAAAGTTTTCGTGCAACTAGAATCATGAAGCTCCAACCTCCTAGGTACAAATGTACATACCGAACAGTCTACACATGGGAATGATCCCCAAGGGGGACCCCTGCTGTTAAAAAGGAACTTACTGCGAGGTGGTACATAGTGGCTAGTTGTGAAGAGATCTCTAAGGTTGCGAGACTGTCGCCATGTGATGGATGGACGTTCAGGGAGAGATCGTGAAAGGTCCTTATCAGATAGTAATACCCTCCAATTTTTCGCAAAGGAATCTCTAATGAATCTCCACTTGGAATTGAAGGTAGTGATGAACCTTATATTACCATTCTCTTGTGTATCTCTTACTGGCGCCTAGGGCCAAAAGAGTTTGTCTGTCTTGTCGAAAGGCCCGTTGGTAACCCCTATCAATATCAATCGTAGGGTAACCTCTCTTCATGAACCTATCCCTAAGGATATTAGCCTGTCTCTGAAAGACATTGTCTGTGGAACAGATCCTCCGCGCTCTCAGAAACTGACGGTACGGTATTGATCTTTTCAAGGGCATTGGATGTGCTGAGGAGAAATGGAGGAGAGAATTCGTGGAAGTGGTCTTTCTAAAAATTCAGTTCTAAGATCACCTTCTGGCGATCTCACAATAGCCAAATCCAAAATATCCATGGTACTACTGTATTTACAAGTTAGTTTGATGTTCAAATTGTTATTGTTTAGATTTTGTAGAAACTCATCAAGGTGTGACGTGGAACCCTGCCAAATAAACAGAATGTCATCGATGTATCTTATCCATAAAACAACCTGCTCATGACCAGGGTGTCAAGGACTGTATCCCTCTCCCACAACCCCAGGAACAAATTTGCATATGAGGGTGCACAAGCCGCCCCCATAGCTGTTCCCTGGAGCTGTAGGAAGAGGCGGTCCTTGAAGAGGAAAAAATTATGACTCAACAGAAATCTTAATAGATCTACAATAAATTTCCTGAGTATATTGCCAAGATCTGTCATACCCAGGAAAAATTCTGCTGCCTCAATCCCCTGGTCATGGCGGATTGAAGTGTACAGGGACTCCACATCACAGCTGACCAGCATCATATCCACCTCCAGAATAATCCCGTCCAGTCTCCTCAGCACATCAGTGGAATCTTGTAGAAATGAAGGCAAGGTCTTTACACACGGTTTGAGATAGTGGTCCACAAATTGACATATGGGCTCACAAAGACCCCCTATCCCTGAGACAATAAACCTCCTCGGAGGGGATAGGGGGTCCTTGTGAACCTTAGGAAGTAGATAAAAAGTTGCCACCCTTGGGTATTCAGGGAGCAAGGAATCTGTCATTTTGGGTGTTATTGTCTGCATCTCTGCTCCGTTGTCCAAGAGGGAACGAAGTGCCTCTTATAAGACGTCAAGTGGTTAGATGGTAATCTCTTATAACACCCAGAGTTTAACTGACGAAGAGCCCCTTTTTCATACATCTGTACAGGCCACACAACCACATTCCCGCCCTTCTCCGCTGGTTTAATAACCACATCCCTCATACCTTTGAGGGATGTAAGAGCTTGCCTCTGCTGTATGTTAAATTGTTTTCGGGTATCTGAACTTTTTCCAAGTCTTGTTTCAGGAAAATTCTTATCTGAAGACAGCCTGACAAGGGCGGGAAGTGTCTCGTGCGGCTGTGCAGATGCGTCAGAAGTGGTATGTTATCAGCAGAGTTATTTTCCAGAAGGGGAGAATCAAGATCATTCAAGACTCGTGTTTCATCTTGAGTGGAATCATTATCTGATACAGAACAGTTTCCTACAAATCAATTTACGTGCAAACAATTCAAGATTCTTCACTAATGTGAAGTAATCAAATCTCTCTGAGGGGGGCAAAAGATAAGCCTTTAGATAATGCAAAGATTTGTGAATCAGTAAGCTCATGCTCAGACAGGTTAATTACCTTTAATGTTTCTTCCTTTGATTTCTCCTCCTCATGTTGTATCGTTGTGGAAATCTCTGCCCTTGATTTCGGGGTTGTTAACTGATGGAATCGACTCCTGGCGTCTGGTCGGATGCACCCTGACCTCCTGAATAATCTACACATTCTCCCTCAGATGCGGATGACAGGCTAATAACTGATATGGAGTGGACAGCCAACCGATTGCCCGTTTGCCAACGGTATACCTGCTGTTTTTGGTAGTCTGAGAGATCCCTCTTAAATTTTCCCAGACTAGACCTCAGTCTCCGACCTATTTAAGATCTCTTCCAGTGAGCTATCAAAAGACTTTAACTGCTCGTCTGTCAGTTTCGCCTTTAAGAGATTTCTTGCACTTTCAATTTCACTGTCTAAAATCTCGAGGGCCTTTTTATCTTGTCTCACCAACAGTTCTAAAAGAGTGGTGGAACACTTTGTAAGTGTTTCCTCCCACCGACCCACAAACACAGTATCCTGAGAATTAGTGGTAGGAAAAAGTTGCACCCGCAGACCTCTTGGAATAATGGATCTTTGCAAGTAGTTCTCCAAGGCAGCCTTATTCCACCAAAGACAGACTCTTTTTTTGAGAAGGTTCTTAACGTTCTGTTTAAGGTCAGCTGTATCCTGTTCCTCAGGACCAGTAACCTGCTTGTCACCAAAGACAGACCCGAGTTGGGTAACCCAAGTCCTCTCTCGTTTTTTGTAATCCCTATACCCAGTAAGAGGAACTGTAAATAGAAATATATAGAATTATAACCTAAATATTGGACTATAAGTCCAATGGATCACCAAATGTATATAAACCTAAAGGTACCAAACCAGTCCATGCACCCCAAGATCAGGGGGCACAAGATGGCAGGTAAAAGCAAAAAGTGCTTTATTCAAAATCCATAATTATATCAATTTCACCACAGTGACAAGCATACCAGACTGAGGATACAAATGAGACTAGTAAGGGCGTTCAATGGATATACACAATCAATAGCCCAAAATTAGAAATATACCTGGGGTACCATAACACAGAACAATTAAATATTTATAAGGGTGTGCACATTTTGTAACATAACCCTATATCTTTGTTTAAGATCATGATCAATTTAACACATTAAAAAGTGTTATTTCCTGCAAGACCTCTGAATATGGACCCCTACCCGGTATTATTGTTGTAACACTAGCCCCCCGTATACAAGGCAATAGGAAGGAAATCCATCCTTTTAGTCACAGGGTTAATAAAGCCCTAAATCCTACCTTGTGACATCTCAAAGGTTTTTCGGGGGATATTGCAGATATCCAGGAACACCCACAGACCTCAACGTACGTTTCACCATCAGGGACGGCTTCGTCAGAAGGAATGGTCATATCTATCTGATTTGTATCTTATATAAGCCCTTCAATTAGGTATAATTATGTGTAGTGTCCTCCGCTGTGTGCAACGTTCAAGTAGCATGATGTAAGCAGAACGCGACACCCAATATCTGCCGCGCACCGGAAGTGATGACACGGAGGAACTACGTCGTCCGTGCCGTCACCCGGGCAACGCTTTTCACTGTGGTGAAATGTATATAATTATGGATATTGAATAAAGCACTTTTTGCATCTTATATATTTGTGGATCCTTTTTACCTGCCATCTTGTGCCCCCTGATCTTGTGGTGCACGGACTTGTTTGGTACCTTTAGGTTTATATAAAAATGTAAGTCACAAAGTCTTTTTTCACAGCCAAAATAGGACAGTCTTAGGCCAAACAGGGATGATTAAGGATGTGCTAGGAAGGTGCAGGGACAGGTAGTGACAGGTTAGGGGGTAAAAACGACCTGACAGGTTCCCTTTAAGTGAACGCTTCTCAAATCTGTCATTATCTATAAAAACATATACTTGAATGATAAAAAGGGATAAATTAATACAGTTTAAAAACATGATTCCGTGTGGAAGATTTTAAAGCAAGCAGCGAGGCATAAGGCTTGTAATGATCGGCTTTGTACGTAAAAATAGCAGGTATAGTGAGTCGGTCGACAGGGTAGGGGTACTTGGATACCGGGACAGGGGGGTTACTTCAATGGGGATTACGGCTGGTCGATTCCCAGTTCCGTGCCCTGGACCCTCAATGGTGGGGTGGCGGTGATGATGATGAGGGAAATTGTAACGTGACAGAGTCCTGATCAGCTCAAACAGTTCTTTACTGGTACTGGGCAGATGTTAAGGTACACAGTACAGTCTGGTTGAACAGGTTTGGTAGCCACAGATCTTGGAAAGGACTTTCCAGAGTCTGGCAGTGGTGCCTTTAATATGGCGCTCCTGGTCCTGTCCCTCTGTCTCTGTCTGCATTTGCCACTCTTGAGCCAAGTCTCTAGTCCTCGGGGTCTGTTACCTAAAGTCTCTAATTGTCGGTGTCGTGGACCCAGCTGAGGGACCGATGTTGTGCTAAATACCTGTCCCCTGTGTTAAAGTGGCCTACTGTTTGGATGCAGGGTGCAGACTCTGTAGCATCCTCCATATCCACAGCTACAGAGGCACTACACCTTCTGTTTGGGGTTCAGTACCTCCCTGATTAAATACACTCGTCTGTGAGTGTTACAACCAAATCGGGTTTGAGCTAAACTGTATATTAACACATACCCAGGTAACTTTTAAACACACAAACAATATGATTATTTTTATCTTCCTTTGCGGGAGGTGCTAAACTTCAAACATTGCAATAAAACATTTTACTGTAAGTTCACATTGGCCCAACGGGGCCAGGTATTAAGTCTCTGACTTTAAGTTCAATCAGGCTTTTTAAAACAACAGTTCACATTTACGTTCATGTGATTATTGTCCAAGTGCTGCAAGAGAAAGGCATAATAAACCACTATTTACAGTGGTACACTATACCGGGCTTAACTTGTCAGTCGTCACTTCAGCTGACACGGATCGCGTACCACCCTCGAGGTCCTGCATGGCGTTCATATGTTACTACATCACCACAGTATAGGTCCCGGTCTAGGTGGCCTTGAGGGATATAGTATTCCACATCCCTCCTTGCCACAAAAACCTCAGAATAGAGGCCTTCTTCCCGGGCAAAACCGTACCCGGTGCCCAGGTTTAAAACAGTAACGACCCCCTTTTTGCGTTGGTTTAGGAGTCGCGGCGGCTGAGTTCAGGCGAAGGCACGGGCCTGGTGGGTCTCCATCTCATTTGCCCACCATAGCTCGCGGGGCCTGGATGCCTCTGCGCCGCCGACTGCTCCTTCCTCTCGGCCCTCCTCCCCGAACACGCCTGGTGGTTGGATCTTTCTTCCTCGAATTCCTCCACAGTCAGGTCGGGATCCTCGGGAAACCGGATGAGATCCTTCTGCCCCACATACTGTCTCCTCACACACTCATCCCCCTTTCCACTCCCCATACTGCTCCTCATACCCCCTGCTACCCATACTGTCTCATCACACATTTTCTTCCACCCACTATGCCACATACTGTTTCTTCACACATTTCCACCTTCCCACACCCTCCATACTGTCTCATTACACCCCCCCTCCAGCTACCCATATTATATCATCACATTTTTCACTACAACCCCAACTGTTTTGGCAAAAATTTTCCGTCTCTCCGCCCACCATACTGTCTCATCATACTACTCCAACTACCCTTACTGTCTCATCACATATTTCCACACTCCCACCCAAAAACTTGCAATGCTGATGTCACCCTAACCCAAAAGTGCTGAAACTCCGGGCTTCAATTGCCCTTGTACCTCAAAGAAGCGAGTACAATTGAATGCTGGAAGCTGCTTATTTACATATTTTCTGAGCTGCTGTTAGTCTGACAACAAGCTAAGAGTACAGCTGAATCTCATCCCAAGGGGAAAAATGCAGCCGTCTGGGAGACACTTTGGACGTTGCATCAAGCAGCCTGACGCTGTTCCACTGCTGTATCCACCCAGGGCATATGCCCCACTTGGCCCCTCTGGATACATACCTGATTTCTCTACCTGAGTAAGGGTCCTTTCACATCAGCGGTTTTCACCGATCGCAGCAGGTGCAGTGAAAGAACCACAACTGCCACGATTACCGCATAATGGCCGCGATCGTGGCACACTTGTGGCAAGCCCCATACAATGTCTACGGCGCTTGCGGTAAGTGTGTGGCAGGTGCGGCAAGTGCGGTTTCGGCACTTTGCGGCAGGTGCGGCCGCGAAAAAAAACACGGTATACCGCGTTTTTTTCGCAGGGGCACCTGCGGCAAGTGCCGAAACCGCACTTGCCGCACCTGCCGCACGCTCCATAGACATTGTATGGGGCTTGCCGCAAGTGTGCCGTGATCGCGGCCGTTATGCAGTAATCGCGGCAGTTGCGTTTTCTTCACCGAAACTGCCGTGATCAGCGCAAAACGCTGATGTGAAAGTGACTCACCGTGGCCGGCTGACTCCGGTTGATACAGGCGATTCTTCTCCTTCCTTGTCACGGGTGGACCGCGCCTGCCGGTAGTGGGGCCCGGTGTAGTGCAGATCAAAATTGAAGACGTCATAGTGGGAACAGATTAAAGGGGTTTTAATTTGTTTTTCTTCGTGACGCCACCTATGAGTAGATTCGGTAAGGGCTACCGACGCTGCGGAACCCCCGGGGGATGGACAGCAGCAAGATGTTACGCTCCCCACAGGCTGAGCGGTGATCCCCGGGGGCTGGAGCTGCTCAAGATGTTGTGCGGCAGCTGCGGTTACCTTAGTGTGCGGACGGATAGTTCATAAGGAGACACGGACACAGATAGTCTCTGCAACGGGTCTTTACTGTAACCAGCAGGCAGTACATGGCTTACAGTGGTTGAGTAGTAGACCGGGTGGACTCAGCAGTGATAGTGTTCCTCAGAGATCCGCAGTGTTCCTCCATTCTACCTACTTAGTTCCTTCTTTTTGCCAGCGTCGCCCAGGAATACCAGGTCGGGTACGGGGAGGCTGCTTCAATGCCCTATCCATGATGTACGTTCTGGATGCTTTGGGGAGCCTTGGATCCCTCAGTGGGTACACCGCTGGTTAGACGACTGGAAGACTGGCTGGTGGTGGGGTGCTCCTATAAAGCTGCTCCTCCACGGGGCTGGTTCGCGTGGCAGAGGTGAACTGCTGCCAGCTTCGGTACCAGTGAACCGGCTGTAAGTTGTGGGCACGGGAGTCTTTTGGGAACCCGTGTAGATAAGCCCAATCCCGGTGGTTAAGGCCTCAGGTGCTGACACCCGACCGGTGACGGCCCAGGGGCCCGCACGGAGTGCGGAGCCCCCGCTCCTCTCCAAGTTCTAGTCTGCTCTTGTCAGGTTCTAGATTCTGTCTCTACTGTGTTCTGACTGTCTAGATTATTGTGTGTTCTATTACACTACCCTAACACTCCACCCACCAGGACCTAGGATTGGTCCCCTGTTCTAGGTGTTGTATGTTGGGTTGGATCTCAGAGTTAACTATTGCACTGCTTTGTCAGAGAATATTGCGGCTGCAATACTCCCTTGTGACGCACTCGTTGCGGGGCGCCACATTCCCCCTTGGTTAAATCAGCTTGTCCCCAAGCGTCAAACTACTCACATTACAGAGGTTTTTACATTTTTATACATATATGACACACTTTTATTAAAATAGAAAACAGGTAAAGGTATGCTTTGGTGACATAAGCAAAGAAAAAGGTAATCACTTTGTGCGGACCCGGCGTGCGGTCGGCTGTACTTTAAACTAGAGTCCAGGCTGTAGCCGCAAGATCACACAGTCAATGATTAACGGGAACAGAGTCATTGAGGAAGTTCAAGTTTTAAAGTCACTGGCTCTGAGGGTGATGGCGCACCCGGATAACGAACCACCCATCTGCACAAGCATAGCGCTCGTAGGTGATTATGTCGCCCCCCTATAGGTCGCGATCGGGATGTCCTCTTGGCAAGTTGGACTCTACGTCCCGGCGCCCCTCAAACACCTCCTTATTCAAACCCACCTCCCAAGCGAACCCCCACCCGGTATGTAAGTTAAAGGTGGAAATTCTACCTTCACGGCGGAGTTCATCAGGCAGCGGCGGCTGGCGGCGAGCCTCGGCACGGGCCTCCATGTTGGCGCGTTCTCGGGCTTGCCACTCCTCTCGTCGTCTCTGGCGTACATCTCCGTCGTTACGGCTCGGGGTGTAGAGATGAGTAACGGAGCTGGTGGTTTGGCGGGAAGCTTGAACTTGGCGGGCTGTCTGTATCGGAACCCGGTGGAACGGCACAGGGGAAGGTGTCGGCAGTGCACCCGACCAGTGTACCCGAGCTGTATGCCCGGTAGGAAGTTCCTTGTTGTCTCCCCAAGCGAACCCGGTGTCGAAACCCTCAGCGGTGCTGTGGGTCTCGTCGTCATCCTCTCCGACCTCTTCCTCGATGACCACATCAGGCTGCTCGATGGCGAAAGACGTTGAAGGTAGTTCTGTTGTACAACGGGGCGGTGGTGCTGCGGATCCTTCCGTAGGGACGTCCTGCAGGGCTTCCAGGCTGCCTGCCTCTTCATCTGTTTCCGCAGGTAGAGGTGTTTCAATCCCGGTTACCAGGTAGGCCTCTGTAGTTGCAGAGGAGGCCTCCGGTTCAAGGGAGAAACAAGCGACAGTCTCGGTAGTGTGGAAACTAGTCGCGGGTTCCGCAGGTGGAACCTGGTAGAGATCGAGTTCTTCCATGGAGCGTGTTATGAGCTCCGGCTCAAGAACGGGATCGGTTGCGATATCGGTCGCTGGAACGGGTCGAGTTGCGGCCTCCACCGGGATGACGCAGTCTATTGGCTCTGGTGACGGAGCAGGACAGGTGGTAGGCGAGGGTGAGGCGGTCGAGAAGCTGGTGACGTCGTCTGGGCTTGGAGAAGCTGTACCCGGTCGGCTCTGCTGCATCGCATGGTGTAGTCGTCTGCCTAGGGTCGCGCTCCAGCTGCGAATCGTCCATTCCACTGTCTCTAGTAACCGCACCCGGAGGTCTTGTAGAGCCTCTAGCCAGAAGTCGGGACTGCCGTCTATGGTAAGGGCAGGATCCGGACCCGGTTGGCTGATGGCTGCTCTGGCCTCCGCCTCGACCTCCCGCATCAGGTCTTGGAGTCTCATGCTGGCCATTCTTCTTGGAGGGAAACCACACCCGTTCAACCGGTAAGACGTTCTGGTAGAGCTGGTGAAGATGTCTCCTCTCTCCGTCGGTGTGTCTATGACACTCCCATTTCCTCTGGGCTTTTGTAGTCCAATCGTGGGAAAAGTCTTTGGGGTCCGCCCCCATGGTTGATTCGAGCAATCAGGGCGGACAAAGAGTTTGGCGCCTTTTGTCTTTGGCCCTCCCACGATGAGGGGGGGGTTGACTCACTCCTGGGCTTCACGTGGCGGCTTCTTGTGGCGGGAACGCCATCTTGGGCGCCATCTTGACCCAATGGTGTTAAGGCGGGAAAGTTCTTTTAGGGACGAACAAAGTCCAATTGTAGACAATAAAGTCCAGTTTAAGCACAATATACCCGTTGGGTAACGGGCCTGCTCATATCCTGTTCGTGACGCCATTTTCTGACTCACCGTGGCCGGCTGACTCCGGTTGATACAGGCGATTCTTGTCCTTCCTTGTCACGGGTGGACCGCGCCTGCCGGTGGTGGGGCCCGGTGTAGTGCAGATCAAAATTGAAGACGTCATAGTGGGAACAGATTAAAGGGGTTTTCATTGTTTTTCTTCGTGACGCCACCTATGAGTAGATTCGGTAAGGGCTACCGACGCTGCGGAACCCCCGGGGGATGGACAGCAGCAAGATGTTACGCTCCCCACAGGCTGAGCGGTGATCCCCGGGGGCTGGAGCTGCTCAAGATGTTGTGCGGCAGCTGCGGTTACCTTAGTGTGCGGACGGATAGTTCATAAGGAGACACGGACACAGATAGTCTCTGCAACGGGTCTTTACTGTAACCAGCAGGCAGTACATGGCTTACAGTGGTTGAGTAGTAGACCGGGTGGACTCAGCAGTGATAGTGTTCCTCAGAGATCCGCAGTGTTCCTCCATTCTACCTACTTAGTTCCTTCTTTTTGCCAGCGTCGCCCAGGAATACCAGGTCGGGTACGGGGAGGCTGCTTCAATGCCCTATCCATGATGTACGTTCTGGATGCTTTGGGGAGCCTTGGATCCCTCAGTGGGTACACCGCTGGTTAGACGACTGGAAGACTGGCTGGTGGTGGGGTGCTCCTATAAAGCTGCTCCTCCACGGGGCTGGTTCGCGTGGCAGAGGTGAACTGCTGCCAGCTTCGGTACCAGTGAACCGGCTGTAAGTTGTGGGCACGGGAGTCTTTTGGGAACCCGTGTAGATAAGCCCAATCCCGGTGGTTAAGGCCTCAGGTGCTGACACCCGACCAGTGACGGCCCAGGGGCCCGCACGGAGTGCGGAGCCCCCGCTCCTCTCCAAGTTCTAGTCTGCTCTTGTCAGGTTCTAGATTCTGTCTCTACTGTGTTCTGACTGTCTAGATTATTGTGTGTTCTATTACACTACCCTAACACTCCACCCAACAGGACCTAGGATTGGTCCCCTGTTCTAGGTGTTGTATGTTGGGTTGGATCTCAGAGTTAACTATTGCACTGCTTTGTCAGAGAATATTGCGGCTGCAATACTCCCTTGTGACGCACTCGTTGCGGGGCGCCACACAAGCAGCTTAAGGCTGCTTTCAGATCAGTATTTTTTCATAATCGGGGCAGATCTGTCAGATTTTGCTGCATCTGCCACATAACTGCCGACTTGTAGCATGAATCTGGCAAACCCCTTCCATTCTCTTTGGGGCTTGCGGTCAGAGCATGAAGTGCGGTTTCGCTAGATCTGGCAT
>JARQOC010000001.1:119201079-119212140 GCA_033576535.1 Allobates femoralis
CCGTCCGACGTAGTCCAAAACGCGATGTCCTCTCTGCTACATCCCTGTGCATAGATATAGATGTCTTTGCACAGGGAGTGAGCAGACTGAGAACAATCTCAGCTCTGCTACATCATCTCTGTGCACAGACATTCATGTCTGTACACAGGGAGAGCAGGCGGGCTCTAGGACCCTGGAGCTGCCAGCAGCCCACAGGACCCGAGCCCGGCACAGAGCAGACAGCCGGACTCGTTACTGTGCGAGTTTCCCTGCGATTACTTACACAGTAACGAGTCCAATTCAAGTCAATGGCAATCCTAGTTTTGTCAGAGTCTCTGACAAAACTAGGATTGCCATTGATTTGCATTGGACTCGTTACTGTGCGAGTAATCGTTGGGAAACTCGCAGAGTACCGAGTCCTGCGAGTCCCTTACTACTCGCAGAGTAACGAGTCCTAGCGAGTAGACTCGCCCATCCCTAAAGGTGATATCAAAGAAGGGTTCCTATGTTAACATGTAACTTGGCCTGTTGGGATGTTTTAGAGTTAAATTGCTTTTTATTTCAGTGAATGTGACCTCCTAATGCTGCAAATTCAACAAATGAGTATTTTCAGTTTTCTCAAACATATCAAATGTTTAGAAACTCTACTGTGCCTAATAATTTGGAACAGTGCTTTTAGAGATTTTTTTTTATTTTGAATATTATACTGTTATCATTGGGAGGTTTCTTCAATAAAATTTGATGTATACTCTAACAGGTGATGACTATTATTATACTGACTGTCATTTGCACCAACCATTTAGGAAAATCATAGAAAAAGAACATTTGCACAATAATTTGGAACATGGTATATATATATATATATATATATATATATATATATATATATATATATATATATATATATATAATATATATATATATATATATATATATATATATATATACACACAATTTAAAATCACATTATGTGAATATAATCCATCACACCAGTTGGTTTGACTACGATTAACCTAGGAAACTCCTACCTAAAGGAACTACACGCCTACTTCTCAGCATTTAATATTAACACATTTTCCATATTTAAGATATACTAACACATATGTATGTTAATGTGCAAAATACCATCAGTGCCTATCCTCGCGGCCCAATAATTTTCATTTAATTTCATTTAATCTCCAGGCAGGGCCGGCGTTAGGGGGTGGCAGACTGGTCAGTTACCTAGGGCCCCCACTCTCTTAGGGGCCCCCAAAGGAGCTGAACTGAAAATAGCAATAAAACAGTGAAAAAAATGTAAAAATACACATATTTGGTATCGCTGCGTTCGTAAGAATCTAAGCTATCAATATATGAAGTAAATTAATCCAATTGGTAAATGGCGTAATGGGAAAAAAATAAAAATGCCAGAATTATGTTTTTTAGGCCACCACGTTGTTACAATAAAATGCAATAAAAGGCGATCAAAATGTTGTATCTGACTCAAAATGATATCAGTAAAAATGTCAGCTCAGGGCACATAAAGTAAACCCTCACATATCTATGTATCTTCAAAAATTAAAACATCATGGGTCTCGGAAAATAAAAAAAAAAATTTTTTTTTTTTACAAATTTCTTTTTTTTTTTTTTTATGATTGAAATAAAAATGATGTTCAGTATGTTCTTATTCTGACCTAGATAATCAACTTATGAAGTCACTCTTACCATATAACTACGGCCTGTTCCACATCTAAGGTTGGTGTGCGTTTTGCTAAATTTGCCTTTCTAGCCGTTTTTACCGCTAAAAACACATTAAAAACGCTAGCGTTTTTTCCCCCATTGATTTCAATGGGAACGCATGTAAAAACGCATGCAAAACGCATGTGCGTTTTCAAAAACGCAAAACGCATGCATTTTTGCGAGCGCAGCACAAAACGTCTTCCCCGATGTTTTGGGCAGCGTTGGCAAAAACGCATGCGTTTTCTGTTTTTGAAAACGCACATGCGTTTTTTATGCGTTTTTGCATGTGTTTCCATTAAAATCAATGGGAACAAAAACGCATGCGTTTTGATGCGTTTTTGCGGTAAAAACGCATGGGAATGCAAATTGAGCAAAATGCAGCAAAGCGTTAGATGTGAAAGGGGCCTGAGCATTTAGGGCCCACTTTAACCTTTTGCCTAGGGCCCCATTTTGCCTAAAACCGGCCCTGTCTCCAGGATGACACAGTAGAATGAAGGAAAGTTACTGTATCAAACAAATGCAAAGATTGCATGCAGTGGAATAAGATGTGCAATTATATGAATTTCAATTGGTCATAGTATACAGTGGTGTATCTAGGGTTGCTGGCGCCCGGGGCAAGGATCTGTTTTGGCGCTCCCCCCCCAAAAAAAGTAGGTTAGGACCGGGGGGGGGTACTAGCAGTGGAGGTTGGGGGTGCTATCAGACGGGCGGGGGGGGGGCACAGTGACAGCTTGGTTTTGGACCTGAGCTGTAGACGACCCCTGCAGATCGGGGCCATGAAGCCACTAGAAGTGATCAGCCCTGGTAGGACTACATGTCCCAGCACGTCCACATTACCTGGTCAGCGCCTTGGTGAATACAGGCCGACTGTGCAGCAGCTGGAGATATGTCCACAGCAGGGCTGTGTGCAGGGACACGCTGGGCTCAGGGGCCGGTTTGGATGCTAGCGGCATGACTGCACTGATCCCCTGCTCCTGCTGTATAGTAGGACCGCTGACTCCGCCTATGTCACTATGACAGCAGCCTGCACTCTCCCAGGCTAGAGAGCGAGCGCAACATGAGACGGAAACCAAAGTGTCCAGTACGGAGCAGCAATAACACATGGAGGAACTCACTCCATGTTTTCGGATATATTCCAGTGTGACAAATATGTGACGGCCCCTAACTAAACAGCGTGCTGATTGGCTCTTACTAGGTTTGTGATATGTTATTGGTCGGCTCGGCTGCTACGAAACGTTGATTGGTTGGTGGTAGAACTAACTCTTTTCTGATTGCTTGTGCGCTCTTAGAGGAAAATGTAACCTCCCTGAAAGTAGGCGGAGCCACAGCCGGCAGCTGGCGGGAGTACTTGGGCGCGGGAAATACAGTGTGTCGGGATGGTGCTGCAGAACAGCGGAAAACTGAGAGGCGAAGCCCGGAGAGACTGGGAGGGCCCGCAATGAGTATCCGCAGCAGTGGTGTATCTAGGGTTGCCGGCGGGGGAGGTCGGGAGTGCTATCTGATTTCGGGCCCGCCGCTCAAATTGCAGAGGATGGGGGTGCCGCCGGCGCCCCCCGCTGGGCTGCACCCCCCTAGATACGCCCCTGATAGTATACATTTACAAATGATCGTACTGATTCATATAATTAATCACCAAAATATTCCAAAGGAAAGACACATTTGAGGCGAACATAGCTCAGTGCTAGAGGTTTTCCCAAAGTATAGTGTTCACACACATGGTCAATCGGTATAGTTCCTACAAAATGTTCTGTCATAAATTTGTAAAATTAAATTCAAACACTTTCTCCCCAAAAAAACTTCTCATGCACAATAAAACCACATTATCCCCACTGATGTAGTAATATTCTTAACCTTTCATTTTAGTAATATATCCCAAGTGCACCGTAATACCAGCAAGCATGCATATGTAATGAGTATACATTACACGCCCTTCTCCATGAAGACCATATTTGTGTAGGTGAGTTAGAACTGTAGAATAATATACCACAGCTCTAGAGACTGCTCAATATTCCAAAAGGTCTTTTGCAGATAAGCGGAAGCTTTGATTTACCTCTCTAGAAATCCTATGAGCAGTGTCACTGAAATTTTGCTTGGTTTCCAGACCTTATGTTGATCTCCACTGTTCCTGTTGACTACCATTCCTTAATCACATTTCAAACTGAAGAAGGGGAACTTAAAAACACTTTCCTAACTTCTTATAGCCTTCTCCTGCTTTGTGGGCCTCCACCATTTGCATTTTTAGAGTGCTAGGCAGATGCTTAGAAGAACTCATGGCTGCTGTTTTTTGGCACAAGCTTAGAGGAGGCTGAGTTTTTATAAAGCTGTGAAATTTGCATCACCTGGCCTTTCCTAACAATGATGGTGTTCAAACCTTAACTCTAATATTCTAATTAAGGACAGAAACTGTTCTATCCCCTTCTGATTACTGCAAATCCCAAGCGCTCTAATCACCAGTCTTTTAGATAATTGTATACTTGTTCTTACAACACCAAACAATGGACAGACAGTGTCAACTCAATTGTTACTGCAGCTGTAGAAAGACCAGGAGAAATGCTGTAGTTTTCTTCCAAATCTTGCGTTAGTTAAAATGGAACGATAGGTGAAAAGGAATAATCTGTACAGGGTTGCACACATGCGTCTTCAGTAATGGCTTCTCTAAACTAAACTGGTGAAGAAGGGAGGAGCATCCTGTACAGAGACCATTTAAGGGAGGGAGGTAGGGACAATTCTCACACAGACTAGTCTACCTAGCAACAATCAAGGAATTTCCTGATAGGAAGAAAAAATACACAATGCAAAGAATAGACATTACAGATTATTCCCATTTGTGGGACACAACACTCCCCGTCTGAAATTGTCCGCTTTCACAAGTCTTTGTATGACGTATGGAATTGGCTTTGTCCCTCGACTTCATGAAACCTGCAATGAGAGGAGAGAAGAGCACACAATGCAACAGTAAGTGCAGTATTCAAGTCCATACTTGCAATAAACGTAGTTCTTGAATGTCAAAAATGGAAAAAATGAGTTCAAGTTCAAAAGAAAACCCATCTTCAGATTAGGGAGGCTGCAGAAATGCCACCTCTTCCACCAACCCAACAATCCAATAGTAAGGTTTAGTCAGAAGGGAAAGTTCAGAGTTCAATTGGATGTCGACAGTTATGCATCCTAGTACGGCAGGAGGTAAGAGGAGGTGCACTCCCCGCTGAGGCAGCATCTAAGAATAAGTTCAGTTCATGTAACCCCTGCTTGAAAAAGCCACCAGGCGATGTACTTGTACTGAGTGTCAGCCTGCTGAACGGCTGACCAGGTTGGAGAGTGTCCAAGGTGATCAGCACAGAGTTGCAGCATTGGTAGGGTGCATGCAGATTTTAAAGTAAACTTTACCTCGTTCAGGACAAAGCTGTGATGTACCTTGCTGCTGGTTTCTGAAGCATTCAGGGAGGTTGCTTTAGCTGTAGCCTTCATAGATGCATTGTAGGATATGTAAGCATGACTTTTGGTGACAGGTGAAAGAGTCCTTAGAGGACTATGGTGCAAGACTTGGAGTCACTCTAAGACTTTTAGAGACTTCTTCCCTGTCTTCCATCTGTGTTGTCTCTGAGATGGTGATGTAGTGTTCCTGTTGATGCCCTCAATAGCAAGCTGTCTCAGCAGTACCCTGTTTTGCACTTTGACAGGTGTCCTGAACCCAAGAGAATTGTGGATGCTGTTTTCCACAGGCGAGACTCCTTGTTTCATAGCAAGTTCACTACAGTGTGAAGCTTGGAAGGTGAAAATGCCGTGTTCAACATCCGGGGGTGTGCTGAGGTTGCGTTGCGTGTGGAGAACACTAGCACCTTTGGTAAGAGGTAGGCAGTTGAGAGGGGAACTCTTACTTTGAGCTCGGAAGTCTAGCATGGCTTCAGCTTGACCAGATTTGTGATAGAGATAGGTGTCACAGGATGAGAACCTAGCAGTTGCTTGTTGCAGATCGTTTAGCAACTCAGTCTTTGCGGGAAGAGAGGGTGAGAGAGCTACCCAGCTGTTGTAGTTGTCTTCAGTGGGTTTGATGCTCGTGTCACTGATGATCACCTTGTCTTCCTCTGTAGGTGGTGAATCGTTGACCTCGTTTGCAGGCTAGAGTGCTATTGACTCGAGGTTGTCATGTTGAAGATGAAGCAGATTTGAATTGTCAGGTGGTTGTTGTTGCCACCTAGTGTCATTTGGCTTCTCCTTTACCCGGTAGTGATGTGGGTATTGCAGGAGAGACACATCTTGGTTGTCTCTCGTCGACCCAGCCTAAGTCCAGGCGCAGAGCGAATGAAGCATCGGGTGGTCCATTGATTAGTTGACGCATCTTATGCAGCTATAGGATGTCTCTGCTGAGGAGAATTTAGATGACTGCCTTGTTGTCCAGTGCCGGGATCTCGTTGGCTATGGACCTCAGGTGAGGATGTTGAAGAGCTGCTTCTGGCGTCGGGCTTTCTTCCCTGTTGAAGGGTATTTGATTGCACTCTAAGAATGTGGGAAGTAGTATCTTCTTGGAGCTGAAGAGAGATGTTATTATGAGGTCGTAGACCCTTCTTCCAGTGGCTTCTGTCACACCACTGCAGGTGCCCAAGGTGTAGGGATAGGTGTTTACTTTTAAGCCAAGCAAGTTGAAGTGTTCTGACCTGGCCAGTGATTTGTTGCTCTGGTCGTCTAGGCTGACGTACACCTTGACTGCCTTCTCTGGATGACCTTCGGGATACACCTTTGCCAGGCAAATCTTCGCACAGGACTTGTCGCGAAAACCTTCTCTGCAGACCTTGGTCCAGGATGAAGATACCGCAAGATGGTTTGTTGCTTTATCTCTATTCTCCCGCCATGGCCTGTGGTGGGAGAAGGCGTAGATGTAGAGTCGGATTGTGATGGGTGGAGCGCTTGCACATGGTCTTCGCTGTCACACTTTAGACATTTGATGGCGGTGGCACAGTCCTTAGCAAGGTGTTCGGTAGAGGCACAGCACCTGAAGCATACTCCAAACTTCCTTAAGAGCTCCTTTCATTCTTTAAGTGGTTTCTTCCTGAAGCCGATAGATTTCTTCAGGGAATGTGGCAGTTTGTGGATAGAACACTGACGGTTCGGGTTTTCTACCCTCACCTTCACTGCCTTTCTCTGGTGTCTGATGTCGGTAAAGGCAGAACTTCAGTCCCTTTTGTTGACACCGGACCGCTGTGATTCCTGTCTGATGATGATGTTGGTGTAGGCAGGACCTTGGTCTTTTTTGCAGACACTGGAACACTATGATTTCTGTCAAGAAAGCGTGAACGCTCATACTTAGGAGATGACGCAGAGCCGCTAGGTTCTTTATAGCAGAAGTTGGGGTTGGTTTTGATCTCTGCAATCTCCTGTATGAAGATACAAAAGAAGGAGAATGGAAGGAAGGAGACTTGGTTTAGTCTTTTCTAGTTTGATCCTCACATAGTCCACCTTTGTTGTATATTGTACGGTAGCTTAGCAACTATGGGTTTCACCCAATGAGCGGTGTCCAGGTAGGTGAAGCCAGGTAGATGTGAGTATGTCTTGGCCAGCTGGAGCTTGGACAGCAGGTCACTGAGTTCCTGGTATTTTGAAGCATCATTGCCGGATATTTTGGGAAAGTCATATAGTTGTTTGAGCAGAGCATCTTCGATAGATTCAGGACTGCCGAAACCTTTCTCTATAGTCAGGAAAGCAAAGGGTGGACAGTGTACACGGACCTGCGCTGCAAGGACCAAAGGATCAGATGGCGTTCATCACTATCATTTTTATTTCCATCGCGTTTCGGAGTTAGTCCCAACTCCTTCCTCAGGGAGTAGTAGTGCAACCAAACCTTTCTCTAGTCTGTCCTATGCGGTTGCGAGACCGGTCATTGGGTCCCTGATGTAAACAGATCTGAGTCTCTTGATTCTCTCTGTAGACCGTGGACCTAGCCACCTGATTAGCAGATCCAGCTCTTCAGCAGCAGTAATGCCGAGATCACTGATTGAGGTTTTGAAGGCACACTTCCACCTTCTTTAGTTTTCGGGCTTGTCATCAAGCCTTGTGAGATCAGTGTTGGTGAGTTCTCGGCGAATCATGTAACTCGTAAAGTTAGACGTGTCTGTTCTTTCTGACTTTGGAGGCACACTTGCTGGCTGAGTAATGCTGTTAGCATGGGCTGTAACTTCTTGACTCAGGAACGTGTGAAGGTACGGAGTGGCATAGGCATTTAGACCAATGACAGGTTTGGTGTGTACAGTCTCTGTTGTATGCAGGGTCGGAACTACGCATTTTCCTCTTTTTTTTTCACGCAATGCGAGCCAGGGCTAAAACTTTAAACTCTTTGACTCTTTTCCTTGAGCACCTAATTAGTGATCGAGCTTGATGCTATACTTGGAACTACGCAGTTGTCAGGAGTGTAGTGTCGTGCCGGCATGTTAGGTTTCATGTAGATGTTGGTATATAAAGATTGTTGAGGTGCAGGCTCTGGCTGTGTGTTGAAGCATGAAGGAGGTTCAGGTTTGGAAATGTTTGCAGTGCATTAGACTGACCTGGGAAGCTGGGAGCTTTAGGCGGATCTGCAGCTTGATGCTCTGGAGAAGTATTAGTACTGACGGGAATGTTGGTGGTGGTCAGCGGTTCCTTGGCTTTGCTCAGCACATAGTCTCTTGTTCACTTGAGGGGGTCTGCTGTGTCGAGTTAACACAGGCTGATGCTGCCTCCTTGGCTCCCACCTATAGATCGTTCGAAGACCTTTAGCTTTGCCATGGCTGCCGCATGTTCACACTCCTTCTGTAGAGCTTCAATTTCTGCCTTCTTACATGTGGTTTTGCACTCGGATTTGGCTTCTATCTCTGCCTTCTTGCATGCAGATTCTGCTTCTGTGCTTGCCACCGAGGCATCTATTTCAGCTTTCCTTTGGGCGAAAACTTGCTTGTACTTTTATAGTTTCTGCTTGGGGAGCACCTTGAGGAGTTGCTCACTGAGGGTCAAGTACCTTGATGAGCTCGATTTGAGTGAGTGCCTTGAGCTCTTAGTGGACCTGGATCTGTGTGATGTTGCTTTTAACATTAGCACAATTTTTGCTTCCGTCTTGTCCACAATGTCGCGCACAGTGCGGTCTCACTCAGCATTGAGCTATTGGAAGTCCTGAAGTACCTTTAGAGATTCAGACGTATTTAGTTTTAGCAGGATAGAGATATATTTGTTTCAAATGTCTTTGTAAGACTGGTAGGCAGTGTAGAGTTGTTCAAGGGCTCCCTCTGGTGGTAGCTCATGAGTGTGGGGCACAGATAAAAAAGTCACTTGGGTTAGCACTCTTTGCCACAGTAATGTTATATGGTGTAATGATTCACCTTTGGTGGATTCTAGGTTCTCTCTGACCTTCCAAGTAGGTTTGGTCAATCGCTTAGACCTTTCGCTGCAAGCTGTGAGAAGTTCTGTTTCTTCTTGCTGCTTTAGAATAGGCAAGGAGTGAGAGATTTTTTAGTTTCAGACATTGCCACAGAAATACAAGGGTGGGGGTGTTCTGCTCAGGGAGACAAATACATTGTTGCAAAATCTGGATCTGAAGAACAGACTATGTTTACAGAGTTTATGTAAACTGCTGCTACGCTGTATTGCAAGTCTATTAAAACTGCAGCTTCACAATTGGTTATAGATAATCCCTACTTTGGATTTGTAAGCAGTGTGCAGTTCAGTGGCAGCTTATTCTCTTCAGTGAGCGAATTCTGTCTGCAGGTTTATGCAGACAGCTGTTTGTGGCTTGTTATCAGCCCTTTAGGTAATCCTTTCTCTGGATTGCATGCAGTATACTACTCCTGGTAACAGATTATTTTACTGATTATGAGCTGTATACAAGTCCTGATCACAGCTAATCCTTTTCACTGTTCTGTCCCCTTCTGATGACTGCAAAATCCCAAGCGCTCTAATCACCAGTCTTTTAGATAATTGTATACTTGTACTTACAACACCAAACAATGAACAGACAGTGTCAACTCAATCGTTACTGCAGCTGTACAAAGAACAGAAGAAATGCTGTAGTTTTCTTCCAAATCTTATATTAGTTACAATGGAACGATAGGTGAAAAGGAATGATCTGTACAGGGTTGCACACATGCGTCTTCAGTAATGGCTTCTCTAAACTAAACTGGTAAAGAAGGAGGAGCATTCTGTACAGAGGCCAACTAAGGGGAGGGAGGTAGGTTCAATTCTCACACAGACTAGTCTACTTAGCAACAATGAAGGAATTTCCTGGTAGGAGGAAAAATACACAATGCAAAGAATAGACATTACAGGTTATTCCCATTCGTGGGACACAACAGAAACCTTGATCATAGTTATTTGAGAACACAAAACCTAAGGGTGGCCAAATTTTTGCATTGGCCAACTCTCCTTTTTGTAATTTATAAAATGTAAAGATGAAAATATTTTTTGGGCAAATGTGTTATCTTTAAAGAGGACCTGTTACTCCCCTAGTGCTTGGCCAACTGAATGTCTGCTGCATTCAGGAAAGGGGTCCCCCATGTCTCTAGCCCCCCTGTAAGCTTTAAAAAAGTCTTTAGAAACCTTACAGTTAAGAAGTCGCCTGGGTGAGATCAGAATAAGAGGTCCTGGCTGCTGGCACACACCCTCCCTGCCTTCTCCTTGTGTGTTCCACCCCCTCTATGTGTCTGCTGCCGCCTCCTCTTGTCCTGGGTCTGCCCTACTCTTCTGCTCCTGATGTCACACAGAGAGGAGCAGACACATAGAGGGGGTGGAACACACAAGGAGAAGGCAGGGAGGACTGTGCCTGGAGCCAGGACCTCGTATTATGATAGTAGTGAGAGAGCCTGGGTAATTTACGGGGTGCGTGTCTCTAGAAGCACAAGCTGGGCAAAATGTTTGGACTCTTTTACGTACTTGGCACTATAATGTACTGGGTATTGCAGGACTTATTTGCTATTTTTAATTCTGTAATAATCACAGCATTTGACTTCATGGGTGTATTCCATAGACAAAATCATCAATACATCCATAGATGAATTTCCCTGAGGATTCTAATTTAAAAAATGAGGTCACTTGAGGGGGTTTTTGCTGTTCTGGCACTCAGGGGCAAATGAAGTCTGCAAATTATTCTAGAGAATTTGAAGTTCCAAAAGTCAAATGGTGTTTCTTCCCTCCCGAGCCCTGCTGTGTGACCAAACAGTACTGTAGACTCACATGTCGGGTATTTTCCACCTTCTGCAGAAATGGAGTAACACATTAAGGGGCCTGTTTTATCAAGTTCCATTGTGAAAACTGGAAATTTTGGTGTTTGGTGAGATTTTTCCTTCTATACAAATCATTTGTCCATGAATTTCGATGCTTACGGCTGTGAACAGTGACCACTGCATTCTTCTGATT
>JARQOC010000001.1:119212240-119232384 GCA_033576535.1 Allobates femoralis
AGGCGGTGTGCACCTGACCTTAATATACCTGACCCTTAGAGGCAGCTAAGGTGCACATGCAACAGGCACTTCTGAATCTACCCTGTCAGACTCTGTGCTATTGTCTCACCTCCGAGGTCATCTGAAAAGAGTTTATGTAAATAAGTGTAAGACTGGCATCACCATAAACGTAGGTGCTGGCAGAAAATAATATACTTACAGAGATAGTTATCTGCCGCGACACTACTATTTTCATGAATAGTGTAAATCAATCAGTGGCACCAGAGAAAAGAAGATCTATGGGTATAATGCAAGTGTGTAATGCAGAAACTGCCCTGTGCTAAATAAGAAAACTGGAGATCTTAGTCTCAGTAGTGGCCACTAAAGATTAAGCCTGGCACCCACTTCAAGGAGCCTCCACTGCCAGGTCCTGACACTATGCCCTAGTGAGATTGTGAAATGTGTATAGGCTTATATGTCCATGGATGTGATTAAAAACAATGATCAGGTGTGTGTTAGGCTCTCACAATGGTGTCCATGTGTGGCTACCAGACTAAGGAAGGGAGAAAAGGGAAAAATTATATATAATGGGAGCTCAGTCAAAAAGTCTTACACTTATTTACATATTGTCTATTTTTGACTGAACTCCCATTATATATAATTAATAGCTCCAGTCACCACTGCAAGTCTCCTAGTTCCTGAACAGCAAAACAGCCCCAAACCATTACACTACCACCAGCATATTTTACTGTTGGTATTATGTTCCTTTTCTGAAATGCTGAGCTCCTTCTGAATCAGATGTAATAGGACATACACCTTTCAAAAAAGTTCAACTTTTGTCTGATCAGTCCACAGAGTAATCTTTTAATTGTCTTGGGAATCAAGATGTTTTCTGGCAAAACTGAGATGAATCTTTATGTTCTTTTTGATCAGCAGTGGTTTTCAGCTTAGAACTCTGGCATGCAGGCTGTTTTTGCCTCTTTATTTTGGCCTCTTCCTTACTGTGAAATCATGAACACTGTGCTTAACTCTGGCAAGTGAGGCTAGCAGTTCATCACTGCGCATAGGATATAATAAAACTACTGTATATTTTTTAAAATAAAATAGACTGCTGTATATACATCATATTTAATCTCTGATACCACTGTATACATAACATAGGATACACTGAGTCTGCTGTATACATCACATACAGTATGAAATATTGAGACTGCTTTATACACTAGTACATCATACATTGTACACTTAGGCTGCTGAATATATTACATAGTATACACTGAGACTCCCCTATATACATCACACAGGATACATAGACAACTGTATACATCAGAAAGGACACACTGAGTAAAGAAGGGTAGAGACAGGCTTACTTGTGTATGTGGTGGGTGCTCCAGCAAATAACAATACTATATATAGGAATATCTCCAAGTTAGAGACAGAGGGGATGTGTCAGGTATGACACACTGTTCAAAGCGATCTTTGGGTAATGAGACGAGGCTCAGGGTTAAAGTATAGCCTGTTAGCTGTGTACAGCTGGTGTAGCGGCACCTCTGTCTCTAATTTGGAGACATTATAGAGTCCCGCCTCTAACAGAACCACATTCCTGGTTGAGTTAATAATTCCTCTTTGACCCTGTCCTCAGTGTACAACCGAACCTTGTGAAAGGCCTATGTAGGCCAAAACATCGGATCTTTCTACTATACTGTTTCAATAAAGAGGACACTTTTTCACCTGCAATTGTGTGATTACCATTCGTTGTAACATCACAGATTTTATGACGCAACAATGATCCAGCTAACGATGTCGTTATGTGTGACACGCACCAACGATCTGGCCTCTGCTGTAAGATCGTTGATCATTACACACTGCTCTGGATCATTTCTGCGTCATTGCTGTGTTTGACAGGGACAATTCCCAACGACCTCGGTATAATTCTGGATCGCTAATGCGTCGTTTTTCACATCGCTGGTGAGATATCTGTTTGACATCTTACCAGCGATGTGAAAAACCACGCACTAGCGATCTCTGCACATCGTTATTGTTATCGGGGATGCATCGTTATGTGTGACTAGGCCTTGAAATCACCAATAAGACCTGGAATAGCACAGAACAATATGTGATCAGACACAGCTCCCATTATAAAGTGCCCCAGATACTATGACTCTCGATTCATGTGCTATATACAACCTTCTAATAAAATTAGGACTGTATGTGAGATAGAAAACAATATTCACTTTCAGATACACCACTGGGAAATTATTTTAATCCACAACTCAATGGACAGAAATGTTCATTTTTATTCATATGCACTTGTAACCAAAAATGTGACATATTGATGTCATCTAATACACAAATAAATGACTCGGTATTTTACACAGCCAAGGCAACTATATTGATATTTATGAGTGTAAATTGCTGAATTCTAAAAGTAATCATTTACATCTTTTTCATTCTTAACAATGGTGTTACCAAGTATTTACACTTTTGCTACAGCACAGAGAGAATTGAGAATTACATAACCAAGGGGAAACAAGGAGAGGGGGCTGTAGTGTGAAGCAAAGTACAAGACAGAGGAGCAAGAGAGAAACAGCTGAAAAGCAATAGGAAGGATTCACCCAGGTCATGGACACCATGTACAAGAGTGGGATTCTCACCCACCAAAGTATCCCGTGCCCCAGACACAGTCCAAATGGGTGAATTTTCACTTCAGAATTGTAACACTGTGACTGCTGGGCTTTATGGACTTAGGTTTACTTAATGACTTTGTGCCCCCTCTGTCCCTCTAATCTCCATAGAGCTACTGTCACCTTATGTTCTTTCACTCTTCCCTTCCACAGACTCAACCAGTTTATGTCTCCTCCAACCCTCCCCATGATAGAATCTTCTTCCACCCTCTGTCCCTCTGATTCTTCCAGATATAACCCTTGTCACCTGGTGGGTCATCCACTCCACAATGCCCTTGCCCCCTTCGTACCCCAGTCTCATACAGACTTACCTGATCTCCCAGAAGCTTTCATTCCAGAGCACCAATCATTTTGTCTTGCATGTTGACTTCTTCACCCCAAACAAAACTTCTGCTAGCAAGTATGTCCCTATCCCACCACTTCCTCAAGTAGCTTCAAAACAAATTATGAAAATTAACAGAATATGTCAATAAAATCAACTCCCACAAATGACATGCATTGTCATACATTTCTATGAAATATAAATTCATTGACACCTTTAAATCTTTTATCTGTGGGTGCATTTCCAATAAATTATTGTTTATATGTACTATGGGCATGACAGAGGATCTAACAAGCGTCTGCCTTCTCAGGATATTTCCTCACCTAGCAATAACCTCTTTAGTTTGAATTATAGCTCACTGTCTGTGTGATGTCAAGCTCCAGGAAATCAGATACAATCAATCAAACTAAACAGGCTGGAGTTAAGAGAGGAAACAACCATGGTCAGAAAAAGCTAGTTAAGGCTGGCTTCACACTGCAGTTTTTTCACTGATCAGTGTCCATCCGGTTTCTGTGCCAAAACCAGAAGTGACTCCAAAACTCAGAACAAGTGTCAATCTTTCAATTATAGTTTTTCTCTGCAAGTTCCTCTCCTGGTTCCTCTCCGGGTTTTGGTACACAAACTGGATGGACACTGATCAGTGAAAAAACTGCAGTGTGAAGCCAGCCTTAGTGCTCTGTCAATTAAAATCCTAAAATCTTTGGAATGCAGCTACAAATAGAAGACATAAAGGTGTCAATAGATTTACATTTCCAAGACCTGCATGCCCATAAATGAGGTTTGAAGGGATTGATCTTTAATGTAGAGATGTAAGTACCTCAAATCAGTGTTAATAAAAAATAATTAACAGTAAAAATGTCATAGCAACCTGAACTTTGTAAGGCAAAGTTTTATTGTGGACCCTTGATGAAAAATAATATTATAATATGCTCTGACAAAAAAGGTTGTGCATCCCTGCTATAAGGCCACGGGGCTGAAAAAGGACAACAATAATTGTAAGCTAGGAATTAAATCATCTTGATGTTGATGATCTTGATCTTTTTTTAAATTAGCTAATAAAAGAGAACAATAATTATAAGGATAGTAACTATGTGTATAAATGTAAGTTATATTGAGAGGCGTATGTATTGCTTTGACTTTACTAGCTCTTCAGAGGCTAATTCCACCTCCCTTTCAATGATCTAATGATAGGATATGTGCATTGGGGTCATGCAGGCTAGAAGGTGACACAATTAGTCACCTATGGCAACACAATATAGCCCTTAGGACATAGACTCATACCATATGAGTCATAGTACTATTTTTTTGTACTTCATAGAAATCTGATAGAAACTGCACATATTCATACAAGAGAAGCAAATAAAAGCACAGTAGAACCTCTTTATATATCTGTCCATAGTAACATAGTTTTTAAGGTTGAAGGAAGACTTTAAGTCCATCTAGTTCAACCCATAGCCTAACATGTTGATCCAGAGGAAGGCAAAAAAAAACCCATTTGGCAACACTAATCTCCACATTGGGGGAAAAAAATTCCTTCCTGACTCCAGATACGGCAATCAGACTAGTTCCCTGGATCAACGTCCTATCAAAGAATCTAGTATGTATAACTGATAATATTATAATTTTCAAGAAAGGCATCCAGGCCCTTCTTAAATGTTAGTAGTGAGTCACTCATTACAACAGCATGTGGCAGAGAGTTCCATAGTCTCACTGCTCTTACAGTAAAGAATCCGCGTCTGTGATTATGATTAAACCTTCTTTCCTCCAGACGTAGAGGATGCCCCCATGTCCCAGTCTCAGGTCTAAGAGTAAAGAGATCATTAGAAAGTTCTCTGTACTGTCCCCTCATATATTTATACATTATTATAAGATCACCCCTAAGTTTTCGTTTTTCCAAGCTAAATAACACAAGTTTAATAACCTGTCTTGGTATTGCAGTCCCCTCAGTCCTCTAATAACCTGTCTTGGTATTGAAGACCCGTCAGTCCTCTAATAACCTTGGTCGCTCTTCTCTGCACCCACTGTAGTTCAGCTATCTCTTTCTTATACACTGGAGACCAGAATTGTACACAGTATTCTAAGTCCATACCGTTTTATTTATGGTTCTGAACAACGGAGAGTTTGTATGCAGCTATAATATGGCCACATGCATGGAGGTCTTCAAAACATGGATGCTTTATTTTAGAAATAGTGCCTAATCTGTCTAAGGGCTGTGCATGATATCACAGCAGAGGCCCATTCACTTCAAAGGAGCCCAGGGAGATGTTGACACCTTTATCTCTCCTATCTGTTGCTGCATTCCAGATATAGTATTGTTTTAAGTACAAATGTGGCATTAAGTGCTGTGGTGTGACTGGAGGCACTGCCTCCCAACCTTGTTTCTCCATTAAAAACATCAACCTCTTTAGCTTAATTGAGAGCTCACTGCCTGTTTTACTTTTTTGCCACTGATGTCAAACAGACAAGGAGCAATCAATCAAGCTTAACAGGCTTGGGCTGGGTAGGGAAACAACGCAGTGGGCAGTAGATTGGGAAGTGCTCTGTCATGCGCAGCGCACTTAATGCCTCATTTGGATATAAATGAAATTGTAAATCCTTTTGAAATATAGCAACAGATATAAGATATATAGATTTATATTTTCATAATTTCATAGGTTTTAAGGTAGAACGAAGACTTTAAATCTTGAATGTAGAAGGAAAACCGGGCACTGACCTTATATTGCTGCAGTTGAAATTGTGGCACAGAACAAAGTCCAGCGTTGCTCAGCCATAGGACATAGTCATTTTCATCCATAAAGAAAGAAGAAGGCGGCACTCATTGGACCAGTGAAGACAGGTATGTTTATTCCAGTCGCAGTATTACATCAGGTGGAGGGTGCGGGGAGGGAGGTGCAGGGATGACGGAGCCCATTTCGAGTAGTGCTTACTCTTCAACAGATCCAGGATCTGTTGAAGAGTAAGCACTACTCGAAACGGGCTCCGTCATCCCTGCACCTCCCTCCCCGCACCCTCCACCTGATGTAATACTGCGACTGGAATAAACATACCTGTCTTCACCGGTCCAATGAGTGCCGCCTTCTTCTTTCTTTATGGATGAAAAGACTTTAAATCTATCGACTTCAACCCATAGCCTAACATGTTGATCCAGAGGAAGGCAAAAAAATCCATGGGGCAAACACTAGCTCCACGTTGAGGAAAAAATTCCTTCCTGACTCCACATACGGCAATCAGACTAGTTCCCTGGATCAATGCCGTATCAAGGAATCTAGTGTATATAACTGGTAATATTATAGTTTTCAAAAAAGGCAGAGAGTTCCATAGTCTCACTGCTCGAACAGTAAAGAATTTCATGCACAATTCCCTATAGGGATAAAGCAGAGAAGATTGGCAGCGCTAATCTAAAGGCCCCGTCACACACGTCACTGTCCGAACAATCCGATTAGCAATCCGACTTCACCTAGATCGCTTGAATGACGTTCAATGATCGCTAGTGAAATGTCACACGTACAGATATCGTTAATGACGCAACAACGAACGATGCTTGCGGTTGTTTGAGCTCTTACGTCCTTCAGTTCTGAATGGGCGAAGTCATTAACAACATCGTTATCAATGTGTCACACACACCGATGCTGCAGGTTGGACTGATGATCATCTTTTGGTTTAAAGTCCGGTTCAAAAACCTCCCATCAACGATCTGCCCAATTATCATTGATCGTTTGTAGTTGTCACACGCAACGACGTCGTTACAATGTTGCTCCATCCAAAAATCTGTGACGTACTAACAATATCGTTAACGATAAATCGTAGTGTGTGACGAGTCCTTAAGAGAAACAACCGATAAAAAGCCAAAGTGTGAAAGTGCCAATATATGCATTCACCTGGGTTTGGACGTATTCAAGCCTTGAATGAATAAATCTACAAGGATGGTTGTCCTGAGGAACCTAAATGGAATTCTTGATGAGATGGGTCTGACGCTCACGTTGGATACTATAAGGAGATCACAGTATGAACTCCCATAGGAAAAACATGTAGTCAGAACAAATTCAACTTAGAAAATAGTGGCTCTCCCACTATAGTTCTGCATATATCTTCTTGCATCTGGTTACCTTTGGGAGTGCCACTATTTTCTAAGTTGGATTAATTCTGAATACAAGTAAAGAATCCGCGTCGGTGATTATGATTAAACCTTCTTTCCTCCAGATGTAGAGGATGCCTTCTTGTCCCCAAATCAGACCTAAGAGTAAAGAGATCATTAAAAAGTTCTCTGTACTGTCCCCTCATATATTTATACATTATTATAAGATCACCCCCCAGTGGCGTAACTTCAGGTCCAGGGGCCCCGATGCGAAAGCTCCAACGGGGCCCTCAATTATTGCAAATTGTTAATAGTATTAGTCTTTTTCTATAAGCCAAAGGGACTTTTGGGGCCCCGCTAGGCTGCAGGGCCCAGGTGCGATCCCAACCCCTGCACCTGTTTTAGTTCCGCCCCTGTCACCCCCTAAGCCTTCATTTTTCCAAACTAAATAACCCCAAGTTTAATAACCTGTCTTAGTATTGCAGACCCCTCAGTCTTCTGATAACCTTGGTCGCTCTTCTCTGGACTCGCTCTAGGTCAGATATGTCTTTCATATACACCGGAGACCAGAATTGTACACAATATTCTAAGTGTGGTCGCACTAGTGATTTCTATAGAGGTAAAAGTTTTATAAAACTCCATATTATTTTGTCAAACTTACTAATAGGTTTTCTTTAATCATACACTGCATTCATTGAAAACTCAAGCTGTGTACATAAATACAAAATATATATATATATACTTCTTCCACACCAGCCACTAATCAACACCTGAAACCTCGTTAGCTACAGATTTATTCAGAACCAAAAGTCTGATCCAGACGTGTCTGATCCATGCATCTTCCAAACTACATCTTTCAAAGTACATTTTCTAAGTACAATACTTAGAAATAGACTAGACATCTATGAGATATTCCATTCATCACTATTTGTATCTGCTGAATCATCAACCTTATGATCATCATCATCATCATCATCTAATCGGGCTGTTTCCTCTTCCCACAGGTACGCATTGTGAACTTCCAGCTATCCACCCAGCTTTGCTATACTCACTGCTTATATGCTGTGCTTATAATGTGTGTTAGGTACGCATTGTGAACTTCCAGCTATCCACCCAGCTTTGCTATACTCACTGCTTATATGCTGTGCTTATAATGTGTGTTAGGTACGCATTGTGAACTTCCAGCTATCCACCCAGCTTTGCTATACTCACTGCTTATATGCTGTGCTTATAATGTGTGTTAGGTACGCATTGTGAACTTCCAGCTATCCACCCAGCTTTGCTATACTCACTGCTTATATGCTGTGCTTATAATGTGTGTTAGGTACGCATTGTGAACTTCCAGCTATCCACCCAGCTTTGCTATACTCACTGCTTATATGCTGTGCTTATAATGTGTGTTAGGTACGCATTGTGAACTTCCAGCTATCCACCCAGCTTTGCTATACTCACTGCTTATATGCTGTGCTTATAATGTGTGTTAGGTACGCATTGTGAACTTCCAGCTATCCACCCAGCTTTGCTATACTCACTGCTTATATGCTGTGCTTATAATATCTATATATGTTGATATTTTCTTACCTTTCATGTGTCTGCTTTTTGCCATTCCTCATGATCAGTGTTGCATGACCTAGAGTTAGTTCTCCAGGCCCTTCCCCTGTTTTATTACCTCTGTGTAACCCCCACCATCTGCTCACTTCTTCCACACCAGCCACTAATCAACACCTGAAACCTCGTTAGCTACAGATTTATTCAGAACCAAAAGTCTGATCCAGACGTGTCTGATCCATGCATCTTCCAAACTACATCTTTCAAAGTACATTTTCTAAGTACAATATTTAGAAATAGACTAGAAATGGACTGGAAAAGACTGGCAGGTAAAGGAATATAAAGCCCCCACAATGTTTATCTTCTAATCTCTACCACCCTTACTACTTCATCTCATATTAACTCCTGCAATCCCTTCCACAAGTAAGGAACTAGTCATCAGTCCACCCTTCCTCCCCAGCAATCTGACCTCCTCTTGACTACTATTTCTCCCCATACTGGCTGTATCACCTTGTCCTCGGCTCCACCACCCTTTCCAGGACTGCTAGATCTCATCCCCATCCACATCTCCCCTGGACTGTAGCTCATACCTTGGTGGCATTCCGCCCCGGACTGACCCCTGGATGCCTCACCTGTCCCACGGCTGCTCCATCAGCCAACCCAGCAATCGCCTCTGTCAACCCCGACCGCCTCGACTGATCCCCCAACTTCCCCATCTGACCCATCCATCCGACCCCCCACCTTGCATCTCATCCCCGGTCATCACCTCATCCCGTGACCGCTCCCCACTGATGACCATTCACCCACTACCACAACTTTCCCCACTCTGCTTCTGACCCCTGCTGCCACACTCACTCCCTGTTCTCCGTATGCAATGTTCCCGCTACTCCTCACTCTCACTCCCATCCTTCTCCACTTCCTACTACCCCCACTTATCCCCCCTCCCAGCAACAAAATACTGCTCTCACCCTCTATCCTGCCGAACCACCTCACCTACTTCACCAACCTTTTCATTCACTTTCAATCCTCAATCACCAAACAAGCACGCCCGCCTCGCAAGCTCTCATGCTCCCACCTGCTAACCCTCGGCCTACTCCTCCTCCTTGCCGGTGACATCTCCCCCAATCCTGGCCCCCCCCGCAACATCCCAACAACAACCTTCATCCCGCGACCCACCGCCAACCCTCGCAAACTCACCACCACTTGCTCTCGCAACCCCACCAACATCAGACCCATTCCCCCAACCCATGCCCCACCTACCGCTCTACCCGGCGCACTCTGGAATGCCCGCTCAGTGTGCAACAAACTCCCCGACATCCATGATCTCTTTATCTCCAGGAAACTGTCATTCCTCGGCCTCACCGAGACCTGGCTCACCCCGTCCGACACGGCCTCCCCTGCCGCACTATCCTACGGCGGCCTCAGCCTGTCCCACACCCCCCGTCCCTCTGGCAAACAAGGCGGTGGAGTCGGCATACTGCTGTCCAACTCCTGCACCTTCAGCCCCATCCCCCAGCCCCCATCCGTCACTGTCCCCTCCTTCGAAGCCCACTCAGTCCGAATCTTCTCCCCCTGCAACCTCCAAATAGCCATCATCTACCGCCCCCCCGGACCCACCGCCTCCTTCCTTGACCACTTCACCACCTGGCTACTTCACTTCCTCTCCACTGACATCCCCTCCATCATCATGGGCGACTTCAATATCCCCATTGACACTCCCCGCCCAGCCGCCTCCAACCTTCTTTCCTTGACCACCTCCCTAGGGCTCTCCCAATGGTCCTCCTCTCCCACCCACGAACAAGGCCACACGCTTGACCTCATCTTTACCCGCCTTTGCTCCCTCTCTAACCTCACAACCTCGGTACTCACACTGTCCGACCACCATCTCTTGACCTTCTCCGCCCTCTCCTCCCCTGCCACACTACCCCCTCTCCGCAAACTTGATCACCCTCGCTGAAACCTAAAAGATCTTGATCTTCCTTTATTCTCTGAATCACTCCTCCCTCTCACCGACCTACCCTGCGCTGACAACATTGACATTGCCACCACCCTATACAACACCACCATAACGAACGCTCTCGACCTAGCCGCCCCCCTCACTCTCCATGCTCCACGCATTAACAGGCAACCCTGGCACACCACCCTCACTAAAAACCTGAGACGGGCGTCCAGAGTCGCCGAGAGGAGATGGAAAAAGTCTCACACCCCCGAGCACTTTGCTCTGTTCAAGCAATCCATCACTGACTTCAAGACGGCACTCACTACCGCCAAGCAAGCCTTCTTCTCATCCCTTATAACCTCTCTGTCCCGCAACCCCAAGCAGCTCTTCAAAACTTTCAACTCCTTACTTCGCCCACCTGCTCCCCCCCCTTCTCCCCTCATCTCTGCTGAAGACTTTGCGACCTTCTTCAAGGAGAAGATCGACAAGATCAGAAGCAGCTTCGGTCCACTATCCCCACACCTCCCCTTCCCACCTACACTGCCCTCCTCCTCCATCAGCCACTTCCCCCCCATAACTGAAGACCAACTCTCCTCCCTCCTGTCAAAATCACACCTCACCACCAGCGCCCACGACCCGCTCCCATCCCACCTCATTCCCAACCACACCTCCATTTTCATCCCAGCCCTCACCCACCTCTTTAACCTTTCACTTAGCACTGGTACCTTCCCCTCGGCCTTCAAACACGCCCTAATCACGCCCATCCTAAAAAAAACCTCACTTGACCCTACCTCTGTCTCTAACTATCGCCCCATATCTCTTCTCCCATTCGCCTCTAAGCTACTTGAACAGCATGTCCACTCCGAACTGTCCTCTCACCTCTCCTCGTGCTCCCACTTTGACCGCCTACAGTCCGGCTTCCGACCCCTCCATTCCACCGAAACAGCCCTGACCAAAGTCACCAACGACCTACTGACCGCCAAGAACAAACACTACTACTCCATCCTGCTACTCCTTGACCTGTCTGCCGCCTTCGACACGGTTGACCACTCCCTTCTTCTCCGGATCCTGGAATCCCTTGGCATCACCCACCTTGCCCTCTCCTGGATCTCCTCATACCTAGCGGACCGGACCTTCAGCGTCTCCCACTCCCACACCTCCTCCTCACCCTACCCCCTTTCTGTCGGAGTCCCCCAAGGTTCGGTCCTGGGACCCCTACTTTTCTCCATTTACACTCTCGGCCTAGGGCAACTCATCGAGTCCCATGGCCTCCAGTACCACCTCTACGCCGACGACACCCAAATCTACCTGTCCGGCCCTGACATCACCTCCCTACTCTCGAAAATCCCTCAATGCCTTTCCGCCATCTCATCCTTCTTCTCTGCTCGCTTCCTTAAACTCAACATGGACAAAACTGAATTCATAGTCTTCCCCCCAAGAAATTCCACCCCACCTCCCAACCTATCCATCTGCATCAACGACTGTGCCCTCTCCCCAGTACCCCAAGCCAAGTGCCTCGGGGTAATCCTTGACTCCTCCCTATCCTTCAAACCCCACATCGAGGCCCTCACCACATCCCTCCGGCTCCAGCTCAAGAACATCTCACGGATCCGCTCCTTCCTCACCCACGACACCGCTAAAACACTCATCCATGCTCTTATCATCTCCCGCCTTGACTACTGCAACCTCCTTCTCAATGGCCTCCCGGCTAACTCCCTCACACCTCTCCAGTCTATCCTCAACTCCGCTGCCCGACTCATCTATATGTCCTCCCGCTACTCCCCTGTCTCCCCTCTCTGCCAAGCCCTTCACTGGCTCCCCGTCTCCAAGAGATCCCAATTCAAAACACTAACCATGGCGTACAAAGCCATACACAACCTGGCTCCACCATACATCTCCGACCTGGTCTCCCGATACCTACCCTCACGCAACCTCCGCTCCTCCCAAGAACTCCTCCTCTGCTCCCCCCTCATCACCTCTTCGCACAACCGAGTCCAGGACTTCTCCCGGGCATCTGCCTTACTCTGGAACTCCCTACCCGAACACGTCAGACACTCTCCTACCCTGAGTAGCTTCAAGTGTCACCTGAAGACTCACTTGTTCCGTCAAGCCTACAACCTGCCATGAGACCCAGGCGACCGCCCCATACCTGACATTCCCCCATCCTACTGTATCCTAACCCACCCCTCATAGACTGTGAGCCCTCGTGGACAGGGTCCCTGCCCCTCCTGTACCTGTACGTCCTGATCGCCTAGATTTAGTGTACTTGTTCTTGTCTCCCTCAACCTCATGTAAAGCGCCATGGAACCTAATGGCGCTATATAAATAAATAATAATAATAATAATAATAATATATATATATATATATATATATATATACACATCTTCATTCATTAAAGTAAATACCTACTGTATTCTGAAAGATATAGGGTATCAGTGAGCTTGTGTGTGCTCAAATATAGAATATCTTCTGAGGATTGTGTTATTTCTAATGAGTGCCTGTTCACAATGCTGCAGTGATGACCTGACAGTAGTCACCCATCACTAGCGACAATGGTGGCCAAGGCGAAGTTTCCATGTCTTAGATGCAGGCAGTGATTACTTGCTGCGGTCATGGTCATGGATGACATCAATACAGGGATGTAAACAATTTGAACGGTCAATAAATCACGCTTTCTTATTATAACACATATCCAGCTTGTTGGCACAGGTTTTTTTAAAGCCTGGAAAACCCAATTTAATAGCAGAACAAAATCTAACAAAAATCAATGTTTCCTGCTTCTTGCTGTCATGTGATGTCGCCATTGCTTGATTCAACTCCTTAATCAGATCCTTAGTGTTTTCTAGAATCTAGTTAACAGCGTTAGAGTAGGATCAATATCTTCTCAATCTCGGCTTACTTTATTTTCCGAATTACTCGACAGAAGTCTGGAGTCATTATGTGAACTGCTTAACTAATCTATTGAAATCCAGTATATACTTTATAATGATACATCCAAGATCCAATATCCATTGTAAATTGAAAAAAAAAAAACAATACAAGTAGTAGAGCAGCTAAGGTGTGAACACGATGAATTCTCCATACAGGAAAAAAGAGAAAGAACTGTATAATGTGGCACACAATAAATTGTAATTGTCTGAGCGCTGGTGCCCCCGGCCTTGTGTAATGTCGTTACATTTTCATGTTACATGTGTTTTTAGCCTTTGGGAGAAAAAATACTTAACATCAACTATATAAATCAGTGAGTCAGATAATTTGCAAGCTTTCAGGTGTTAATTACAATTTTAATGGCTATGATCTGAATTAAGTAGATGACTGAAAAATACAGGTCATGTACATCGGCTTTTATTAGGCTGAAGGTGGATATGCCTTGATAGTTTAGGTGTCCCTCTAGAACTAGAACTGGCTGAGCTAATTCATCTCAACTATGTCTCATCCTCAGAGCTCAGGTAAATCACCTGCCTATTAAAAGCCATCAAGTTACAAAGGGAACATATTGTTAAATGTTAGAATATTGTAATTATCGCCATACTCAGAGCTGCTTAACAACTCTCACATGCACACTGATATTTAACCAATTCAACTGGGACACAGTGATAGCTATTACTATGTGCCATCTGCAGCTAAACAGCAAACTTTTTATCAAAAAAAGTACATTTTTGTACATTGGGGCAGAGCTATCAGCGTGTCACAGCAGTGGAAGTAGACTTCACGTGCAGTATTTGTAGTGACCGGGATGTTAGAAAATGAGGGTGCACTGTATATATATAAATATACATATATTAGTCAATTCTCAATCTTGTGGTTGTTTCAGCTATACTTTATTTCAGGAAAATTGTGTAATTTGATACACATATGCCACAAGTGGGCACTGCAAAGAATAAAAGTGCACACCAATGCGTGTCAATGAACAAATATATAAAAGAACAGAAATGAAAAGGGTTCATATGGATGTAGTAGGTAAAAACTATAAGCGGTCTAATTGGAGGCGCTCAGGCACAAAAGCAGCAGGCCTTTTCGATAGATTCTCTATCTTCCTCAGGTGGCCACCTAAGGTGGTCTTATAGTTTTTTTACCTTCTAATATAAATCCCTCTCTGAGGGTAAAGCGGCGGGGAGCAGCTAGGCGCAGAGTGCAGCTTAACGTGAGGACCTAGCGTCGCCTGGCAACAGGAGCTTTAACTTAAGGACCTGCGGTGACATGACCGGATGCTCGGAGCCCCGGAGCACGCGGTGTGCGGATGAGCTAGAGCCTGTGAAGGGCGCCTTATATCAAATGTATTACCAAGTTGTGCGGGGACAGCACAACCCGATAAGGTGAGTGGCCACCTATTAGTACGCCACGCTAAAAAAAGCCCCTGGTAACCGCACTATTGCGCCCCTTTCTCTTTCTTTTCTCTTGCATATGGATGTAGTGACCCAGCCCAGATAATGCCTGTCTCTACAAGTACCCCTGGACCGTAAGTAGCTGTACACTACAGCTCACTTCTTGAATCCCTCTCCATGAGTATTAGTGAGCTTTAATTATCAGGTATTCTTCACTCCAATGGGTTTTATTAAAGTAACTCTCATTTGCAATATTATAGCACCATCTACTGTAATGGTGAAAGTGTACAATGACTTATAATTATTTCATTTTGCAAGGAGCTGAGATGTGAATTTGGTGTGCTATTGGACAGTTGCCAGTCACATAGTCAATAGCAGGAGCTGCTTCCAGGCTTGTCTGAAATTCCCTTTACCTGTCCTTGCCAGGGCTTCAGAGTGAAGAGAACACACGAGGTGGCTGTTTCTGCTACAAGATTTCCTGCAGGCCTAAGAGCCTGGGATCCCTCTCTAATCTGTACAGACATCATGCTAAAGTCTTCCTGGCTGGATCCACCACAACTTCCTACATTCACCTAAAAGTACTTTTGCCGTGCCACAAATAACAGTGGTGAACTAATCCCGGAATACAGGTCTGCATCTACCTTCCTCGACAAACTATCAAAAGACTCTGACCTGTTCTTCTAAAGCTCCTGGCTAAAATTCCATTTCCGCATCCAAGTGTAAGCTGTATTTGCCATGGACAACCCATGAAAGACTGTTCATTATTTACTTCAAGTTATTTTTCCCGTTCCTGCTGAAGTAAAAGCATCTATTATCCTCTAGACCAGTGTGTGTAATAAATCCGTGTGAGGGTCGATAGCAGGGAAGGTTTGGTCTGGTCATCACATGGACCAACAGGCAATGGAAATATAAATGGTCACCATCGCTGCAACAAACTTTGCATAAGTTAGTAACATATCTTATTAGAGAAATATATCTTTTTTCGATTATGAGCCACTTCTCCCCTTTTCCACCTCTTAAACTCATTCACTCTGAATATAATTAAAATACATTTTAGTAAAATCCAAGAAGGATTACCAGCACATTTAGATGTCAACTTACAGCTGCCTTATGAAGTCCATGGAAAGGAGAAGAATGTTAGAGTGGATTATAAACTAAAAAGGACTAGCGCAAATAAGGATTTATCTAGGTGGTAAAAAAAATAGACGAAAAGCTCACCTAGTTATTATTATTTTATTATTATTATTATTATTTATTTATATAGCGCCATTATATTCCAAGGCGCTGTGTGCCCAGAAACACGGAATGCACTAATGTATGGCTGCTGAGACCCAATGGAGGGAATGACAGTATATCTGGAATGAAGGGGTTAACAGTCAGCTCTGCCAATAGAGAGGATGAAGCATATAGTGTAATTCAAGTAGTTTTATTATGGCTATGCGTTTTGATTTTATAAACTTCTTCCTTGTGACAAAACTACAGCAGTTTCTGTCTTGAGGAAGAAGATGAAAATTAGGTTCAATAAAGAATTATATAGTAATGAAATTAGTACTCCTGAGTTATTGTAATCAGCAATTCTTTGGATGATCTTGTTTTGGGGAATACCACTGTCTATAATAAGCCCCTCTGCTTGATATGCATAACGGAACTGGAGAAATGTATAAAATTCCTGACGTAGTATCACAAATTCCCTCTTAATTGTGGGAAATCTTTCATTTCGTTTCCTTCTAGAATATAAGTGAACACCATTACCCCTTTTTCTTTCCAAGTTTTAAATCCCTGTAATTTATATAAATTTGCCAGCAATGGGGTCTTCCACAGAGATGTAAATTGAGAGATCTCCTTACTACCCTGTAAAGATCTCGTCTTTCAACACAATTTGTGAATTAAGGACAGTGTCGGAGTTAGTCCAGCAGCAACAGTAAAACTATATGCCTCTAATGTCATGTATAAGTTATTCAATATGATGTATTGTTGAAGTAGAAGACTGTAATCCATAGTAAAAGAAGATGGCGGCACTCGTGTTTCCCGGTTACAAACCGACTTTATTTGACCACGTGAATTACATCCAAGGGTGCAGGGAGGGAGGTGCCTGGACACCATCTTGTCAACGTGTGCCTGGACACCATCTTGTCAAATGAAGGATTAAACACAGGTCAGTGCCCGGTTTCACATCTTTATGACTGTTTTTGAAGTAGAAGACCTTGTATTCCACCTCCGCCAGGGTCATTCCAACTTCGAATATGTTGAAGCTGAGCTGCAATGAAGTATGCCCATGGATTTGGAGCTGCCAGTCCCCCATCCCTTTTATCTCTCTGCAGTATTTCTAATTTAATTCTTTAGGTCTTTTTCCCCATATCAGTTCTCTGAACAAACCATTATTCTTGTAGAAATATCTTTGAGGTATCCATATTGGTGAGTTGTATAACACATGTAACAATTGGGGTATCCAGTTCATTTTTATTAAGTTAGTGATTCACACCACCAACAAAGGCAACTTTGTCCAGACTCCCAATTTGCTTTAGATTTTTTTTTAAATTGGTGTTAGATTGAAGTTTTCATAGTCTCCTATTTGTGCTGTTATGTTAATACCCAGGTATTTCATTTCCGTGACCACGTGCATGACAGACTCGGCATAAATTGGTACTTTATCACTATTGTCCCTGGGGAGTAAAGTATACTTGCTCCAATTAATTATAAGTTCGGAAAATGTTCAATATTCCTCAATAATTGCCATCAATATTTTTAGAGTTGTAGAGGACTAAAGATAATAATATATATTATATATAAAATAATAATATATCATCTACATAGAGGGCCACTTTTTCTTATATACATCCCAGCCAGAATCCCACTGTGCCCGGATGATATCTAGTAATCGCCATTAGTGGCACTATAGTTAGTGGAAAGAGCAAAGGAGACAGAGGGTAGCCTTGACGTGTACCCCATTTTAATTGAAAAGAAGTTGCGAGTCCTCCATTTACTCGTATTTTGGCTGTCGGGTTCCCATATAGTAGCTTCACCCAGGATATGAATTTCGGCAAAGGCCAAATTTTTCCATGACTACACACAAGTACTCCCATTTCATGGAGTCAAATGCTTTAGCAGCACCTAATGAGCAAATGACTGTCGCCTGGATTGTTCATTGGCAGTTGAAGATTGAGATATAACCTCCTGATATTAGTGGCAGTAGATCTGGCAGGCATAAACCCTGACTGCTCCATGTGTATTACATTAGTTCTGACGTTGCTTAGCCTTGAGGCAAGAACTTTACTATAGTTGTAATATCGGTAATAAGCAGCCTATATGAGTCAGGGAGCAAGGATCTTTACCTGTGTTAGGTATGACAACTATCTCTACTTCCTACATTGATAAAGTACCTTCTTAAATTGCTTCCTGGAAGGTAGACAATAGATGAGGTAACAACACATTCCCATATTTTTTATTTATCTTCATAGGGGCCCAATCCTATCCCAGTGCTTTAATAATAGCAATGGAATCCACTGCCATTTGTATCTACTCAAGTTGTAATGGGCCATTTAAATAGCTTTGATCTTCCTCTGAGATTGTAGTGAGTGTTATCCCTTCTATATAGGAGTTAATTTTTTCACCTGTGTGGCATAATTTATATCTATAACGTTCCTGAAAGAATTCTGAGCAGACATTTTTTGGATCTGGTTAACTATCACACCCACTTTACCCTTAGTAGCTTCTACAGAGGTAGAAGGTTATTACTTTGCAGCACATGGAAATAATAAGACTACTTGGATTACCCTATAGTGATGTGAATAAGTGTTTTCCCCTTCTTGATTTCTTGTTCTTTTGAGGAGAAAACTCTGTGGACCAACAAGACAAAATCTTTACTTTTTTGAAGATGTACGTCTCCTTACATCTGGCATAGAAGTAACATATCAGTTCAGAAAAGGAACATCATACCAACAGTAAAATATAGTGGATTTCTTTTTCCTTTAATAATAAAGACCTTCATTAACTGCATTTTGTATTTACTTGTGTTATCTTTTTCTAATATATAAATTTGTTTAGTGCTCTGATACATTTAAGTGTGACAAACATGCAAAAGAATAAGAAATCAGGAAAGGGCAAACACATTTTCAAATCACTGTATGCTTCATCCTCTCCATTGGCAGGACAAACCGTTAAACCCATCGTTTTTGATGTACTGCAGAATGATAGAGTGGCTTAGACAAACAGATCTCTACTGCTGCCTTTTATTCGGCCTCTTCAGAACATTTGTAACATAGAAACAGAAGAGAAGTAATGTGTATGTACTGTGTCTGGGAGATATCATAAGAACTGGTCTAAAACTACAAAGCTAGCAGACAACTGAAAATTAGAGATAGAGCCTGCAAATGGGAACAATAAAGAAAATGTATAATACAAGTAATGCAATGACTAGAAATATTATTATTTCTCATGTACACACACAACTTTTTTTTGAAAACACCAGAAAATATATAGCGACACTGCGAGCCTCCTCCTACATGTCAACATTTAAAGTGCCTCTTGACATTGTGCTAGGTCTCCTTATCAATAGAGGTAAAAAGGCATGTAGGAGGGGATTCTCGGTGCTCCTGCAGCCGAATTGTTGTCGTATCCAGTGACTCTTTTTGCTCCACTTTAGTATTTATCAGTGATGTTTATTATCTATATTCCATCTATATCTTTCATGCACTGAGTCTTTAGCAGTAGTAACTGGCTTAGGTCTTACACACTCCTTGACTGCTAATAGGAGAATAAGAATGTAGTACGTTTGTGCAACATTCCATGGAGTTTGGTGTAGGAATGTTACTTACAATGTCCATCAAGAGAAAGAAGTGGGAAAAAAACATTTTGTATTTTACATTTAACAATTTAGTAATAAACTGTGTTTGTAATACAAATCCAAACACAGATTTGTGTATTGAATCCATGGATTTTACATTGCTTTACTGCTATAATTAGTATACACAAATATCGGCTTCCAAGAACATATTTTGATAAAAGTGTGTGAGCCCATCCACCAGGACAAGGCCTAGAGCTAAGATTTTGTCCTAAATAGATTTACATTCTTAAAGCCACAAGTCTCTAATAGAAGTGGACGAACCTGAGATGTTTGGATTCAGCGTAGTCAGATGGACTTTTTAAAAGTCCTTAACCCAAACCCAGACTTTAAAGTTATGAAATGGTGGCTAGGGGGTTGTAAAAATAAACAAAACAGTTATTAAACATAAGCATCATACATACCTGGGTACATGTGCTTGTACTTCCAGG
>JARQOC010000001.1:119232484-119456892 GCA_033576535.1 Allobates femoralis
GTCCCCACTGGCAAATGTGGCTAGCACAGTTCCTGTACCCTCATGATTGCCAGGACATACAATTACATCCAAGGTTGGGAAGTACTGGCCAAATAGGACATACCAGTATGTCCAAGTTCGGGAAGAGGTTAAGTTGTGCTTCAAAATTAACTATGGTATATTCAATTGGACTATTAGTAAATGCAAAAGGTTATTCAAATGACAGTGGCCATTTAAAGTCTTTAATTAACTTAGGAAAAGAATTTCATTCTACGGTGGTGTAGAAACCTCTTTTCCATTAGGACATAGTGCGTGGACCCTTTATAGAGGTAGTTACTATCCTGAGTATAACTAGGCCATTAGACAGATCTTTGTATTTATCTTCAATTTCTACATAGTTATTAGGTTGCCCCATAACTTTAGAGGGGTACACAACATCGTTGCATGTTTCTTTAGTTATGTTATCTCTTTAATTCTTTCCCCATACCCATTAGTTCTTGCATAGTTGATGGGTTTGTCTGATTAAATGACATAGCCTGCTTTAAACCTAGGCATCATGTTGATCTGATATATAAGTTTTGTTTTTGGATTATAAGACTTTTAAATTAAAAAATCCAGATTTAAAAAAATATACACATTTTCATCATAGTATTTTGTAGAAGACTGCAAGCTTTATAATCCTAATGTATTTTAGTACTGAGCCTTTAAAAGGAAAGGATAAGTAATACAGCTTCCATAACTATGGTTCTTAGTCCTATTTACAGCCTCCGTCATTGCTCCTCTCTGTACTGATCCATCTTCCGGCCAATATTACTCTGCAGATTTGCTGCATGAATATAGCACACCCAGACTCCTTAGAGAAAACAGAAAGTGTGGGATCAGCACAGACGAACTGTAGGATCAATATCTGCATGCAGAAAAGTATTATTTTAAGGATTTTGCCTCTTTTTCCTTTAAATAACAATAATGAAAAGAACATCACAAGTATTTCAGACCACAACATTTCTGTAAACATTAAGTCAAGTCTTGGCAGATGGTTTGCTAGTGGAAACCGGATGCGCTTGAAAGTTCATAGTTACACAAAAAGAAAGAGCACGAAACTTAGTCAGTAGAATTGGGCAGATGGTATTTCTAAAGAAATTGATTGCATGCCAAGGCCAATTAACAGAGCAATCGCTTTACCAAAAAAGGCTGTGTACATTCATCATAACTGCAAATGCTAACAAGCAAATAAGTCTGTCGCATCTATGCCAAACATTGTAATCCGCTTACACGTTCAATTCAATGCAAAATAAAATGGACATATAATAATGGAGACCCCAGTAAGTAATGGACTTACACTGAGAAAACTGACAAATTGGGCAATGTTAAAAAAAACAGCTCACGCCTTCGGCTGTTAACTAATGCTGATCATTATGTTTCTGCCATATTGTAAGGAAAAATACCCACAAAATACAGTCCTCTTCCTAAAATATAGGCAGATTAGAAAAAATGTAATATTATTGATCAAGAGTGCTTTCCAATCTGAGTTTTTGAGTCTCAAAGCTCAAGGAAATTTCCGGCTTGACTTGTGTTACATGCATTTTTCTTTTTAATTTGGCTATGTTTTTTATACCATGATCTTTATTAAGACAAAGTAATTTTGCAATTTTCACACTGGCCAATAGGGCTGTTTTTATATCCTTGCAGGAAGAATTTTCAGGCTAGTCATCAGCAGAGGTGGAATTACAATGCCAGGAAGTGCTACCATCCACAGCTAATAACACAGAATCCACCAATCACACAACAGTGTGTATATATATATTGTGAGGCATGCCAGCTCTATAGCACGTGGCTGGTATGACTCACCTGGCCTGCAGCAATCTGTGTGATTGCTGGAGCTGGTGGTACACACAGGGTTAATGGCAGCTAAGGGTATGCATGAGTGAAAAGTGCTGATTACCACTATGTTGCAGCTGTGTGGTTTTCAGGGGAGTTAGCCTGCCCTGTGCTGTGTGAGGCAGTCTTCCAGAAGCCTGCAAAGATGCAGGACACAGGTTGAGGCTGGAGAAGCATATCCCAAACCTGTGCACCTGTAGGTGAGGATACTGAGAGAGACTGAGACATGGAAAGCCTACAGCTTGCTGAGCTGTGAGGAAAAGGCATACATCTGTGGAGCCGCAAGGGACGTGGGGTACTCGGTACCGGACCGATCTGCTGCTGGGGATGTCACTGGTGGCCTGGTCCGGACCGTGTCCCTGGCTCAGCACAATAAAAGGGAATATTTACAAGGGATATTGTCACGGGTGACGCCACCCACTTGGTGCGGCCAGTAATGGGGCCGCGGCTGCTGCAGAACCTCCGGGGGTGATGGAATGGCAGCCGGGATGGTATAGTTCTAGTGGGGAGAACTGTATCCCCCGGGGCAGTAAGGAGTTAATGTCTGTTGTGTGTGAGGCTGTTGGAGCACACTTACTTTGCAGCTGCAAGGATCCCTCTTCCTGTGCTGGTGCTGACAGGCTGTAGCTCTGCAGGTTGAGATCTTCCTGGTGCAAGCCTGTATGGGAGAAAGGGTCTGCAGATGGAAGCAGGCAGGAGACAATGCAGGGTTTCCAAAGCTTTACTTAGTTCTTTCTTGCAAGCAGTTTACAGTCAGTTGCAGTTGGTACACAGTTACATTCTCCCTTTCCGGGTTCCCTTCTCCCCTGCAGCCAGGCTCCTCTCTCCTTGTGACCCCTCACACAGTCTTTAAGTGTGCCTTTCCGGGCTATTACTCTCTCTCTCCGTCTTACACGGGTGTATGCGGACGCTGAACAGTATGGCGGTGACTCGGGCTTCTGTGAGTCCTAGTGTGTCACTGAGCTGCCTGTTCTTTGGGTTAGGAACTCCAGCTTGAAACTAAAGCTCCCCGTCAGTGAATCTGGGGATACCGGGTGGATCGTCGGTCCCCTTCAGAGCTGACACTCTGCCTTTGCCCAGCCTGCAGTAGTCTACAGCATTAAACTACCAGGCTCCTTCCTCTGTGTTCCTTCCAGTATATATGAGGGCTACTCCGCCTGCAGTTGGTTGCTTGAGCTGTAATTCTAGGGCCCCGGGTTACACCGTCCCTCTCGGCTCTCTCACACTCCTGGTGGTTTCAGCATCTTGGATGGGCTTTTCCCCCCCATCTGGCTCGCATTGGCTCAGTACGGGTCAGCGCTCCTCAGCTTAGGCTCTGCCAGGACGTATGGCTCTCTCCTGCTCAGCTTCAGCTCAACCTCCTGCTGTTCTGTAGCCTTTCTATCTCAGCTCACTCTGCTGCTCTTGGTCTTTGCATCTCAGCTACTTCAGCCTACTAACTTCCTTTACTCCTCCCCCTCTCTATATACTGTCAGTCACCTGACCTTCTGGTGTGCCCAACCACCTCCTCGTCCACCACTCCTCTGGTCTCATATAGTCTCCGACCTCAGAGCTGGATGTGAACCCTCTCTATACGTGGGGATGTGGGCTGTGAGGGTGTAGTGTTTACTATGTCCTAACTGCCTGGCTGCAGTACCCTTCTGTGGCCACCTGTACGCAGGGGCGCCACATTCTCCCGGAGTTAAACAGCGCGTCCGCGCGCGACTCGACATTGGTTACCCTGAAAACATTTTTATATTATCTTTAACAATAAACATTATGGATTCTTGGTTTTCTTCCCTTCCGGGAGGCACGATTCTTGGAACGTTGCATTAACTATAAACATGAGTGCATGGGTATCTATACTCATCATTACCCTCTTTCCTGTAAAAGACATTATAAGACATTGCTTCGTATAAAAGTATAAAATCTCTCTTCTTTTCAAAAAGTGCTAAAACTTTCAAAAATTCTCGAAAAGTGCGAAAGTCTCAAAAAGCAGCTTCAAAGTTCAAAATGCAGAGTTCGTGCATTACTTCGCATTTGCATCTGGTCTTAAAACCAAAGGGGAGCACACAAAAGGTGCTCAACTATTTACAAGGGGAGTTCGTATCATGTCATTGTCTATGATATTCAATTGTTCATGTAAAACATATAAGACAAACAGGGGAATGCTAACATTCACTCAGGTAAGGTTGGGGGATCAATAAGGAACAATGTACATTCACACTTACAGTTTCTTCTGTACTTCTTTAAGGACCCGTGTTCATTCCTTCTTCTCCGGTTGTTTCCACGGCAGCTTCTGCGGTGCTGACTTCCTCTTGGGGAACAACTCCAGGTGCTGTAAGGCATCGATAAGCAGATAGCTCTCTGGCGTCTGAGTGATGGCATCTTTGGTGAGCACCGGGGTCTCAAGTATGACGACAGGATCCGTGTTTACAGACACGTCCGTGTATCTGGATTCCTCAAAATCATCTCTCACTTCGCAATATTCTGCAGTCGAGGCTTCATCTTTGTCAGGTTGCAAACAGAGTCTTTTTACTTGGAGGCCGTACGGGCCGCGCTCGCCTTGTGCAATGTGGTATGATACCCACTCGCTGATCTCGACCTGGCGATCTGGATGGTCTGGCGGGAGTTCCTCTTCCACCTCTCTTTTATTGATAAATATATCATACCGCCCTCCGGGTTCGCGGGCGAAGGCGTAACCTCTTTCTCGGATGATCTTTACAATTTGGCCCTCATGTCTCGGGGAGTCCTGGATCTCACGGTCGCGGCGGGCTACGTTCTTGGCCTCTTTGGCGCGGGCCACCAGCTCCTGCTTCTGTGCCAGCCTCTCGACCTCCTCTTTCTCCCACCTCCGCACACATCTCCGGATGTATTCTTCTCGGGTTATGATTTCCGCGGGGCCTACTTCACCTTCCGACTCGCCTAGAAAGCCCATCAGATCTTGACAGTCTTTACTCCGCTCCCACCAGCAAGGCAGCTGCTCCCCTCTCACCTCAAGTGTCTTTGGCGCAGGGATCAGGGGCTCCGGCAGCTTCAGGAACCCTTCCGGTAGAGCTCCGAGCGGGTCGACATCTCTCCATGCCTGGTTCACGATAGCTGGCGGGGTACTCACATCCACAAGTACAGCAGTATGGCCTTCGGCGTCGCTCGCGGCATGTCCGTGCTCTTCGACCCGGCCGGGTCGCTGTAGCCGGACTTCGTAGTTCGGGCTGCGGTCGATGTCTATCTGGATCCGGGTTCTATTAGCTTCCTGAACCCGTGTCATCCTCGGGGGCAGCAGCCGCAATATACCCCTCCGGGTATCTAGGACATAGGGGCGCTCTTCTCCTCCTTCAGCCATCTCTACGCGATCACGCGGGGTCTCTCCTCGGCCGGGTTCCTCCACTGGTTCAATCTGTGGGCCCTCCGGGATCACTCGTGGTCTCTCGCACAGAGCGCTGGTTGCTGCGTCCTCCGCTTCCGTCCTCGTGTCTCTGAATGGCGATTGCTTCTCTTCCGGTTGCCTGCTCCGCCCCCTCCTGATGACGATTTCCTTCTTCATTCGCGCCAGCTTCTTGGTAGGAGGGTCTAGGGGCGGCGGCTCTTCTTTTAGAGTGACAGCTGGCTCTCCCGGAGTTAAGGAGAGCCAGGGCGGGACCTTCTTTTCGCGCCTTGGACCGGACCGGCCCACGATGGGAGTCTTAGGAACGCCTCCTCTGCACATGGCGCTAGTCCCTTATGGCCGCCATTAAGGTCAGATTTTGGCGGGAAAAGTCTAGAAACAGTTCTTTTGGCGCACAAGGTCCAATTCTTTTGGACCGGGTAGATCCTGTTCGTGACGCCAGATTGTGGAGCCGCAAGGGACGTGGGGTACTCGGTACCGGACCGATCTGCTGCTGGGGATGTCACTGGTGGCCTGGTCCGGACCGTGTCCCTGGCTCAGCACAATAAAAGGGGAATATTTACAAGGGATATTGTCACGGGTGACGCCACCCACTTGGTGCGGCCAGTAATGGGGCCGCGGCTGCTGCAGAACCTCCGGGGGTGATGGAATGGCAGCCGGGATGGTATAGTTCTAGTGGGGAGAACTGTATCCCCCGGGGCAGTAAGGAGTTAATGTCTGTTGTGTGTGAGGCTGTTGGAGCACACTTACTTTGCAGCTGCAAGGATCCCTCTTCCTGTGCTGGTGCTGACAGGCTGTAGCTCTGCAGGTTGAGATCTTCCTGGTGCAAGCCTGTATGGGAGAAAGGGTCTGCAGATGGAAGCAGGCAGGAGACAATGCAGGGTTTCCAAAGCTTTACTTAGTTCTTTCTTGCAAGCAGTTTACAGTCAGTTGCAGTTGGTACACAGTTACATTCTCCCTTTCCGGGTTCCCTTCTCCCCTGCAGCCAGGCTCCTCTCTCCTTGTGACCCCTCACACAGTCTTTAAGTGTGCCTTTCCGGGCTATTACTCCTCTCTCTCGTCTTACACGGGTGTATGCGGACGCTGAACAGTATGGCGGTGACTCGGGCTTCTGTGAGTCCTAGTGTGTCACTGAGCTGCCTGTTCTTTGGGTTAGGAACTCCAGCTTGAAACTAAAGCTCCCCGTCAGTGAATCTGGGGATACCGGGTGGATCGTCGGTCCCCTTCAGAGCTGACACTCTGCCTTTGCCCAGCCTGCAGTAGTCTACAGCATTAAACTACCAGGCTCCTTCCTCTGTGTTCCTTCCAGTATATATGAGGGCTACTCCGCCTGCAGTTGGTTGCTTGAGCTGTAATTCTAGGGCCCCGGGTTACACCGTCCCTCTCGGCTCTCTCACACTCCTGGTGGTTTCAGCATCTTGGATGGGCTTTTCCCCCCCATCTGGCTCGCATTGGCTCAGTACGGGTCAGCGCTCCTCAGCTTAGGCTCTGCCAGGACGTATGGCTCTCTCCTGCTCAGCTTCAGCTCAACCTCCTGCTGTTCTGTAGCCTTTCTATCTCAGCTCACTCTGCTGCTCTTGGTCTTTGCATCTCAGCTACTTCAGCCTACTAACTTCCTTTACTCCTCCCCCTCTCTATATACTGTCAGTCACCTGACCTTCTGGTGTGCCCAACCCACTCCTCGTCCACCACTCCTCTGGTCTCATATAGTCTCCGACCTCAGAGCTGGATGTGAACCCTCTCTATACGTGGGGATGTGGGCTGTGAGGGTGTAGTGTTTACTATGTCCTAACTGCCTGGCTGCAGTACCCTTCTGTGGCCACCTGTACGCAGGGGCGCCACACATCCATAGTCTGAAGAAGCCGTGCCTTAGAGGCCCTGTGTGGACTGATTACAGGCCGGGTGTGAGGTAACCGGACTAGTTTTTGTAAAGCCAAAGGAAGGCTCATGTTTTATTTTGCACTATGCGGTTTATACTGTCTTAAATAAACCCGCTGGACTTAGAGATCGCTACGTCACAATATATATATATATAAATAAAAAACTGCTACATGATTCAGATATCCTGTGGCATATTGAGGTTTCCATTGATGAAGAATGGCCCCACTATCTTTGTATCCAATATACCACACCATACCATCAATTTTTGTATTCCAACAGTCTTGGAGGGATCTATCCACTGTGGGTTAAGGGCCCGTCACACACTACGATATCGTTAGCGATATCGTTGCAACGTCACCGGTTTTGTGACATGCAGTGACGTCGAAACAACATCATTGTGTGTGACATGTACCAATGACCAACGATAAGTTCGTTCATCGTTAGTCGTTGGTAAATGACCCGGACCATTTTTTTTTATCACCGCACAGCACATGCTGGGAGCTGGTTACCAGGGTAAACAGTGGGTAACTAAGCACAGTGCTCTGCTTAGTTACCCGCTGTTTACCCTGGATACCAGCGTTCTTGCTGGTCTTGATCGATGGTGAGTCTGCCTGTGTGACAGCTCACCAGTGATCACATAACGATGTCCCAGCGACCCCCATCATTGGTCGGATCGCTGGGACATCGTACTATGTAACGGGGCCTTTAGTGTCAGACCAATAGCAATGGTTTTGTTTGTTAACTTCACCATTCACAAAAAAGTTTGCCTCATAACTCATCCGAAGGCAATTGTCTATGCTGTGAAGATATGAGATGTGCAGCATCTGAAACAACGGATACTGGAAGCCTGTGCTAGTATTTCTTCTGTGGTGTTGCTATCAGTGTGTCAAGAGTGGGAGAAGAGGGTTGCATTGACAATCCAACACAATGGGCAGCACTTTGAACACATTTAAAAGTGGTCATAAACTTGTAAATAACTCATGAAAGAATAAAGTATTATTAAAACCAAGCACACCATTGTTTTCTTATGAAATTCTCAATAAGTTTGATGTGTTACATGACCCTCTTCCCATTGAAAAATATAAAAGTTGGATCCAAATGGCTGACTTCAAAATGGTCACCATGTTCACCACCCATCTGGAAAAGTTTTCCCCCTCCCATATACTAATGTGCCACAAACAGGAAGTTGATATCATCAACCATTCCCATTTTATTTAGGTGCATCTACATAAATGGCCCACCCTGTATATATATCTTGTTTCCCTGAAAATAGGACATCCTCCATAAATAAGACTTAGTAGAGGTTTTGTTTGGATGCTAAATATAAGGCCTCCCCACGAAAATAAGGCCTAGCAAAATTTTTTAACAGCATGTCCGCCGCACAGAAGAGCAGAGCATGCTGCTGGGATTCATATGGTACCGGTATTGCCTGAGCCCCCTCCTGTACGTTTTCTTGGCCCCACTCTTGGCACAGATGCACGGGAAGTCACCGCTCTTAGGGTATGGTAGATGTACAGGAAGCAGTCGCTCTTAGGGCCCCGTTACATGGGATGATATTGCCACCCATTACAGAGGCGACGTGGGGGCGTGGCCTATCACCAGCGTCATCGCCCCTACGTCTCCCCATGTAAAGGGCCGATGTTGCCGGTGGCGGGCGGTCGCCTGGTTTCAGGGCAGTGCTCTGAAACCAGGCGACCATCATGGGGCGATGTGCACACATCGCCCCATGTAACCGGGCGCCGGCGACCTGTCAGGCAATGGGAGCCATAGGCTCCCATTGTCTGGCATCGCCGCTGGGGTTTTCAGACACCCTGGCAGCGATGCCACCTGACAGATCGGCGACGCGGGCTGAAGGAGTCATCCCGTCTAAATGGAAGACGGCGACGCTGGCGGGGGTGGCAAGAGCATGCGCGCCCCCGCCATTCGCCGCCAACATCACCAGCCCCGTGTGACTGGGCCCTTAGTGTAGAGGTACAGGAAGCCGTTGGCCAATCAGATGCCAGCCGCTGCCGGCCATTCAGAGCCAAGTAACCATTGGCTAAACAGAGCCCAGCAGCTAACGTTAATGCATGACATTACAAGCACTGATTTACCAAATGCCTGCAATGAAACAAAGAGTGCAAAATTTAAAGGGGTATGAATGTTTCCATACCAACTGTATGTTCATATAGGACCATAAAAATATTTATAAGAAAATATATATTTTATATGTAGTTAAGAAAAAAGTGAATAAGAATGAAAATTATAATCATATATAAATGGCAAGTTTATAAAAAGAGTAGTCTATGTTAGTGATATGTCTTAATATTTTTATTTTTTAAAGGCCTTCAGCTCGTTCTCGAACCATGTGACTTGATGGATAAATGCTCTGTAGGAAACCTAGATAGGTGAACCAGGGTTTTTTCCCTCCATCATTTTCTTGATAGTATCAAGCCATCGGGTTGCTGGTTTTCCTCTTTGCCTTTTTATTATTATTATTATTACTTATTGTTAAAGCACCATTTATTCCATGGAGCTTTACAAGTGAAAAGCAGTACACATAATAAAACACAAGTATAATAATATTGAACAATACAATGCACAGACTGGTAGAGGAAGAAAGAGGACCCTGCCCACTAGGGCTCTCAGTCTACAAGAGACGAGTGAGGATACAGTAGGTGAGGGTGGTGCTGACTGTGTAGCAGTATAGTGGACTGAGTTACTGCCGGTTGTAGGCTTACTGGTAGAGGTGAGTCTCCAAATTCTTTTTGAGCGTTTCCATGGTAGGCGAGAGTCTGATGTGTTGGGTCAGAGAGTTCCAGAGTATGAGGGATGCACCGGAGAAATCTTGCATGCAGATGTGTGAAGAGGAGACTAGTGGGAAGGAAAGAAGGAGATCTTGTGAGGATACATGCAGGTGGGTATCAGGGACTGGGTTACAGATGTATGGACGAAACAAGTTGTGGATGGCTTAGTATGTTATGGTTACAGTTTTGAACTGAACTTTGGGCAATGGGAAGACAGTGAATGGATTGGCAAAGAAGAGAGACTACTGGGGAATAGTGGGGGGACATGTGGATTAGTCGGGCAGCAGAGTTTAGGATAGATTGTAAGGGTGCGAGAGTGTTAGTAGGGAGGCCACAGGGCAGGAGGTTGCAGTAGTCCATGTGCGAGATAATGAGGGTATGCACTAGTATTTTTGCAGATTTTTGGGTAAGGAATGTACAGATCCTGGAAACAATTTTGAGTTGGAGGATTAGGGAGAGTGAGCAGCCATTGGATAAGTTTGTTGGGGGAGTTGATTGAGGTAAAAAAAAGATGACAAATTCAGTTTTGTTCATGGTAAGCTTTAGAAATCGAGCACAGAAAAAGCATGAAATAGTGGACAGACATTCTGGGATTCTGGTCAATAAGCAGGTAATATCGGGTCCAACAGGGGTCCAAGAACTGAACCTTTGGGAACACCGATAGATAGGGGGTGAGATGAGGAGGAGGTGTCTGAGCAGGAGAAGATAAACGTCGGGTAGAATAGGTATGAAGTAATCTAAGATAAGGCAAAGTCTGTGATGCCAAGAGATGAGAGAATCTGTAATTTGAGGGAATGGTACACTGTGTCGAAGGTAGAGGACAGGTCCAAGAGGAGGAGGACAGAATAGTCTTGCTAGTATTTGGCACTTAGCTGGGAATAGAAGAGAAAATTGAAAGTGTTGAATAACTGATTAGTGTTGTGAGACAGGGAGGATAAGAGAGATAAGAAATAGGTTTGTTTTGTATCAGTGAGTGCGGATTTGAAATTGTTGAGGGACTGTTTGTATGTGATGAAGTGCTTGTTGGAATAAGATCGCTTCAACTTTGCTCAGCAACCCTGGAAATCAACCTCAGTTCTTTAATCAGACTGGTGTGCCAGGGTTGCCTTTTGATTGTGCAGCCTTGTGTATGTGTGAAGGGTACGGACGATTCCGAGCTTTAGTTTTTGTGGTATTATATAAAGTGACAGCAGCATCTGCATGTTGCAAAGAACCTATGTCTGCAAGAGTGAATGTAAATTAAGGTGTTTTAGATTTCGGGGAGGGTACGGTATATAAGTTTGTGGAGTGGGGATTATACATTAGGAAAGGGAGGAAAATGTAAGAAGGTTGTGGTCAGACAGGGAGTTAGAAAAGTTAGATATCGAACAGTGGCAGGTGAAGGTTATTATTATTAATTTATATAGCGCCATTAGATTCCATGGCACTTTACATATGGAAAGGTGAAATGAGGTGCAGATGTGTGGCCATTTTTGTGAGTAGCCTGGAGCACCATTGAGAGAGGCCAAATGAGGAAATGAGTGTTAAAAGTTTAGAGACAGTGGAACCTGTTAATGGTGATGTTGAAGTCACACATGGGGAATTTTGAGACATTAATGGAAAGGAAATTAAAGTAGCCAGGTGGTGAAGTGCTCAAAAAAGGCGGTGGCTGGCCCTGGAGAACAGAAAATGACAGCCAGTTGGTAGTGGAATTGAGAAGAAGGAGCAATTATCTAACAGAGAAAACTATCTCCTCCACCATGCTTGTTGCTGGGGCTTGGGGTATGAAAATGAAGAATTCATCATAAGAAAGAGTATCTAAGAGGCTGCGTCAGAAGAGGTGAGCCAGGTTCTGGTGATTTCAGGGAAGGAGAGTTTATTATGGGCCGTCACACACGTCAATGTCGTCAGCGATCTCATTGCTGGCGACATTGAAGGCTGATCGCTGGTGAGCTGTCACACAGGCAGACTCACCAGTGATCAGTGGACCAGCGACATCGTGGAAATGATTTAAATATCGTTTCCACAATGTCTTGCTCCTGCTGCAGGCTGCGGTAAGCAGGAGCAGGCTGGTCTCCAAGGTAAACTGCGGGTATCTAGGCCGCGCGCTGCCTAGATACCCGATGTATACCTTGGTTAGCAGCCTTACGCACTGGCTGGGATCCAAGGTACACAACGGGTAACTAGGGTCCCTAAGTTACCCGCTGTGTACTTGGATACCAGCCGGTGAGCGGAGAAGGCTGGTAACCAAGGTATACATCGCAGTTTACCATGGATACCAGCTCCCAGTGCTTGCTGAGAGGCACTGGGAGATGGCTTCTCGCTCGTCTCCCGGTGTCACACGCAGAGATGCTGCGTGTCCACCGGGCGACCATCGCCAGGTTTTAGAGCAGGTTCTAAAACCTGGCGACCATCAACCAGCAATTTATCCCCCATGTCACACACGTCAATATCGCTGCAACATCATGTGCAGCAGCGATATTGCACACGATATTGACGTGTGTGACATCCCCATTAGTGACTAGATGGTGGCCCGATTCTAACGCATCGGGCAGTCTAGAATATGTATGTAGTTTATTTATGAAGATTTAACAATAATGCAAGGAATACATATATCTATATCACCTACCTATGTGTCTATTGTAGCGGCGACCAATCAGAAATGCGGCATTCAAACCGTGCGCCGCTACTCTGATTGGCCGCCGCATTCAGCAGCGATCAATCAGTATAGCGCGCCACTTAAAATTCACTGAGTACAGTATATTTGCAATATGGCGCCATGGCGCACACCGCTATTCTAATTGGTCACTGCTGTGCACAGCGGCCAATCAGAGGAAATGGCGTGTTCAATGCCGACCAATCAGAATCAGCGACGACGCCATAGGCGCCATATTTAAAATACACTGTACCCGTGAATTTTGCAATATGGCGAATGGCACGGCTGAACGCAGCGGCCAATCAAGAGGTCGCCAGTTGAATGCACATCTCTGATGGTTGCTGAATGCGCGACCAATAGAAGTGCGGCGCGCGCCAAGACGCCATATTTCAAATACACTGTACTCAGTGAATTTTAAATATGGCGCCATGGCGCGCGCTGAACGCAGCGGCCAATCAGAGGAGCGCGCGCAGTTTGAATGCCACATCTCTGATTGGTCGGTGCTGAATGCGCGACCATGGGTGCGCGCGCTATTGATGTCGAGCAAGCGTGACCCAATCGAGGAGTGGTATTCAAACCGCATGCCGCTCCTCTGATTGGCCGCCGCGTTCAGCAGCGACCAATCAGAATAGCGGCACGCGCCATGGTGCCATATTTAAAATTTTTTAAAAGTATTTTAAATATTGGCACCTTGGCACTGCACTCCTCTGATTGGTCAGCCGCGGCAACCAATGAGAGATGTGGCATTCAAACCGCGTGCCAAGCCCCCTACTCCTCTGATTGGTCGCTGCGGGTCACACACCTGTCATTTCCCAGCTGGCTCGCCGCGGACCTCTGTGCGGCAGGTGGCCGCCGCTGAGCTATTGCTGCACAGAGTTCAGCGGCTTGCCAGCCGCGAGATGACTGGCTGATGCCGGTCATCTCCCGCTGCTCGCGCGCGCTGTTCCGCCGTCAGGAGATCCCGCTGATTTCCTGACGATGGCCGCGGCCGGACGGGTGTATCCGGCGATGGCAGCGCCAATGCGCCGCTGTCTCCGGGTTTCAGCTTGGCGCAAATTTTGAATGCGCGCCGCTGTTTTGCATTACTCCTCGCTCATTGGTGGGCCCCCGAAGGCATAATCAGTCATCTCCCGGCTGGCTCGCCGCAGACCTCTGTGCGGCAGGTGGCGCGCGCTGAGCTACTGCTGCACAGAGGTCAGCGGCTTGCCAGCCCGCGAGATGACTGGCTGACGCCGGTCATTCCCGGCTGGCTCGCGCGCGCGGGCCACCATCGGGAGATCCCGCTGATCTCTTGATGATGGCCGCGGCCGGACGCGTGTATCCTGGTGATAGTGGTGCCAAAGGTGCGCTGTCGCCGGTTTCAGTTTGGTGCGTATTTTGAATGCGCGTGGTTGTTTTGCATACTCCTCACTCATTGGTGACCACTGGAGGCGCCACCAATGAGCGCCATGGTGCTGGCGCGCGATTTCGGTGTCTGACAGATACGATTAGGAGATTATATAGTAGATGAAAAGGTCATGGATGTATGAATGTTTGTTGCAGACAGAGCAAAGGGTTCCTGTTAAGGTACCTTTACACGCGCAACTATCACGGCGATTGGAGGCAACCGAACGTGCGTGTGCACGTTTTTGACTGTTGCTACAGAACGCCGATGCCACATGTACACGCCGCAATTGCGCCCTCACCTAAGAAGTGCTCCAAGTCCAAGAACCGGAAACCGGTGCCTCCACGCCGCTCCATACGCGCATCACTAATGGAAGGCTTGTGCCGGCTCAACACATAGGCTGAACTTCACTACACCGCGCCCAGAATACAATCATTGGACAATGCAATAGCGTCCTGATTGGCCAGGGTGCGCAGGAAGGCTGGCTAATACGTGACGCAATTGTGTTGCCTTTTCAAACGGAATAAACGCTTGTGTCATGGACAAGTGTGCTTAAATCCACTTTGGAGATGCTCACGCGTCACACAGGAGCGGTTTGGAGCTACACACTCTGTGGCTTACCATACTATGTGGTTTGCTATGTGGGCGTCTGTAGCTGAAGGTGGGAATATAGCCAAAATACTTGTAACATATGTGCCTACATTCGTCCATGCCATTGTCCAGCTGCCATGGCACCACTCGACTATGTGTGTGTGTGCACATGTGTACCACAAATTGAGTCAACCTACATGCCCCACAATATCATGGGCTGGATCAATGTGTTGTGTCTAGGTGTCCCTCTGCCCGACACCACACCACAATGGATATGTACACACATTTGCCACATACACTGTTGGACAAATTGCTTAACCTGCTCATGCATATTAACACATAATGTGTCTCGTACCCAGCCATAGGTAAAAATGGTGACAAAGCACTGTGCACACCATAAAGCTTGTTAACCTGCCCTCTATCCCCAAGTAATGAGTCTCACACGTTGTTATTTGGATCCAAAAAGAATTTCGCAATATTTTTCAAATTACAAATACCTTACAAAATACAAATTAGATAATTACTAACACATTTAATACCATCATGTTACATTTTAACCACACAACAAACACATTGACACACAAATACAGAATAAAAGAAAAAAAAGATGTTAAAGTGTGCACCACCCACAAAAAAGGAAAATAACCTCAACTACCTAACTAACTACAACATGTGCACACAATAACATAAAAAGGAACAATACATGGTGCAGCCACCCTGCTGACTACACCATGGCCACCATGTGCAGCCCTGACAGCACCAGCCACACTACACCTGCTGGTGCTGCCAGGCCACTGCCCCAGGCCATTAAAGTAGGAGCAGTATGCGTCTCTACTGTTCCTGGCATTCTACTGAGTCCGACCATGGGTCAGCGGCTGGAGTGGCACCATGGTCGGTCTCCCGCCAAGCCCCTGGACGGACCTCCCCTGTTGTGGGGTCCACTGAATCCACATAACTTGCCGGCATGTATGATGACCGATCCCTACGACGCAGGAAGTTATGCAGCACACAGCAGGCCAGCACTACCACATCAATAGATTCCAGTTTCATATGCACACGTGTATGAAAAACCCGGAATGTATTGGCCATGATCCCGAACGCATTTTCAACCACACGGCGGGCCTGGGATAGCCGGTAATTGAAAATGCGCTGCTCAGAAGTAAGGGTCCTCTGGGGATATGGCGGTAGTAGGTGAGCCTCAAGTGGGAACGCTTCATCCCCCACAAACGCAAAGTTGAGATGATGGCTTGTCTCTTCATTTGAGGGCAAGTTCAGCCCACCTGTCCTTAGTTCTTGTGCCAAGGAGCAGTGTGCAAACACACCCCATCTGAGATTCGCCCATTCATTCCAATGTCCACGTAGAGGAACTCATAGTTTGCATCCACCAGGGCCATGAGGACTATACTAAAATAACCTTTGTAATTGTAATACAAAGACCCCGAGTTGGGGGGTTTAGTAATCCTCACATGCTTACTATCCAATGCCCCACCACAGTTTGGAAATTGCCACCGGCTATCAAAGCCTCGGGCTACTTCCATCCATTGAGCGGGTGTTTCTGGCAACTGCATATAGGATGGCAGCAGAGCACTCCAGATGGCCTCACACGTCTCAGGGATCAGGCGGTTCAGCAGGGACAGTGATACACGTGAAGTGTATGCAGGGCGTCCTACCGCTAAGCCAGAACCGCCAAACAACTGCCAAATCCCTTAGCCGATACAGATCGACGCATGACTGTGTCCTGATGGGCTATCAATTGCCGTACGTGTTCCAAAAGGAATGTGAAAGAGTCCTCGGACATACAGAGGTATTCATGAAATCATGCGGACTACGATCCTCCAGCTCACGCAACAGCTGCATGTGGCTCCGGTCTCCCGGAGGCGAAGCCAATCCCAACTCCACACACTGGCACTGTCTGCGAGTCCGCAACCTCTCATATCTATCCTTCAGTCACAATTGCCTTCCACCAAGGCAAGAGGCATGATAACATCTCCATCAGGCTCAAACATCATATCATGTATTAGCACCTGTATATGAGAAACATAAAATATAAGTACAATGTAAAATGTAACCACATGTTTTCATATAAAGTCATCCTCACGATACTTCTGCTGCCCACTAGCCCAAAGCATATCCAAACAGTGATGAGCAGCACACACACAGCTAATTACCCTTTGCAAGGCCACAAACCACATTGCCCTGAAACAAAAGGAAACATGCTCACTGATCAGCCCTGTCCATCCTTGTTCACTTTCTTGACGCCAAACTTAATAAACCTCAGTCCATATCTGGGCAACAATCTACATGTGTCAGCACAAGGCACGTCCCTACATGTATGTGAAATTATTTTCAGTAGCATCATTACAACATTTTCTAATATTAACCCTTCACATAGGCTCAACTATATTAACACCACAGCATAATGTAGCCTCCTTCTACAAGGGTTGCCCACATGTAAACGTACATGCTCCACACATGTATTTGTGTGCCACCAGAGGGGATGTAGACACAGAGTAGTGTGTGATGTATGGTGACCATGTGATTGTTAGCATGTATTTTGATATGTGACAATTGTTCACAGATGGCCGGGTATCAGGAGTTTGTGACCCAAATCCTCACCTTATACCAGGAGCACGAATGCCTGTGGCGGGTGTCTCTGCCTGCCCATCATGATCTGGCAGCACGGGCTCGGCATTCAAACATCTGGTGGATCTGGCGAATCGGTCCAGACACATGAAAAATGGAACTCAGTGATGGTTGTGAAAAGATAAAGGCCTTCGCACTGTGTTCCAGTGCACCCACAAAAAGTGGATGGATGCACAGTCCGGGGCTGGAGCTGAGGAGGTTCCAAGGCCCACTCTGCGGTACTATGATCTCCTCACCTTCACCCTGGGCCAAGAGGGGCCGCGTGGAAAATGGTGCAGCTATGCGCCATCCGCAAGCATCAGTACGCCCAGCCCAAGACCCTGCCCCGTCGCAGGAGGTGGGTAATTGTGTTGGTCTGCTTGAATTTACTACCATGTTTTCACCACAGGTGTGAATTGCAGCATGCATTTCCTCGTCACCCTTGCCCGTCTGCTTCACCTTTGTCTTTCATGTTGTTTAAAATGCATCTTTTATTTTTATTGTTTTTGAAAATGTTGCTCTTGTTTATGATCACTTCACCTAGCTATCTTGGTGCCTCAGGTGAGTATACGTCACTAGTGCAGTTGTTGTCCTTTTGGTGCTCTCAACTCTTCTCCGGTGTTTTGGCTTTTCTCCATGGTGTGTTTTGCGCTCTGTTTGATTGCGTATATTTTGGTGCTATTGTGATCAATGATAGTGCTTCATGTAGTTGAATTTTTTTTTCTTCTTTCTTTTTCAGGGCCCTCTGGCACCTGGCTCCAGTGAAGAGAAGTCAGCAGCTGGCAAGGCTCTCCATCTACATCTGCGGGAGAGCCAGTGCCCGGCACCAGTGGTGGGGGGCCGGGCCCAGGGCCCAGCTCTGAGATTCGTTGCCGACTCCACCAGCCCCACCCATACGGAGCTGGGTACCTGGGCAAAACAGGTCCTCATCGACCGAGAGAGGACCCCGGCTCTGGTTTCAGGTACATCGCCAGCGAAATGCTGGCCCGGATGGAGCCAGAGCAGCGGAACATCGCAGAGCGGGCCATGTTTTGTGTCCTGGAGGCAGGCGTGGATGGGTCCTGCGATGGGGGCGTCATTGCCGCTCCCCCGGAAGACCACCCCATGGCCCACTGCCGCTTGCCAGACGCATGGTGAGGAGGCCACAACCTCCTGATACTCCACCTCCCCAAGAAGAAGCAGCCAAAGAGCTTCTACCTCCCAGGGAAGATGGCTGTACCAAGAGGAGGTGGGGGAGGCCCCATTGTCTGATCTAGCAGAGGATGAGGAAAACAGAGATCACTACTAGCCAATGCACAACCTTGGCTCTTATTATTGGCTGTAGCCTTGTATTGCCCTGGTGTGGGATGTTTAATTTTTTAGTCACAAAATATAGATATCTACATATCGTGCACAACGCACCAACTATGTAGCCACCAGCACAACCCTGCGAACGATACTTGTTCACTGATGTGAATGGGCGATGTCGTGAACGACATTGTTATCACGGTGTCACACTGAACGATGCAGCAGGTTGGCTGATTTGAGGATCGTCTGATTTGAGAACATGTTTCAACGCCTCAAAACCCGTGACATTTCTGCGATATTGTTCACGATCTCGTACCATGTAACGGGACCTTAAATGGAATCTGTCACCAGTTGAGGAAATAATGTAGGTGCAGAGTCTCTGGTTTCAGCGATATGTAACTAACTGGGCTGCTCGCTGCAGTAGTCATAAAATTACTGTCATATCTGCTGCAGATCTACCAGTTCTCTGAATGTTGAGCTCTGTATAACCCCTCCCACACCACTGATTGGCAGCTCTTTGTGTAGACTGTGCATAGACAGAAAGCAGCAACCAATCAGTGGTGGGTCCAGGAAACTAGAAAAAGTGCTTCTTCTACCCTGCTATGGCGAGCTAATGCCAGGAAGATCCAGAAGACATCAAAAGGTGCAATAGGGTTTCATTTAATGCATTTCAAAGCTAGCCTCACTTCTCCATCAGGAAAAAATAACGTGATGAAGCGAAGATAGCTTTGAAACACGTTGAATGAAACAGCATTGCACCCTTTGATGCGTCATGGGTCTTCCTGGCATTATCTCTCCATGACACAGCAGAATGAGCACTTTTTCTACTCTCCTGGATTTACACTGTGCACTGTGCTTCTGCGGCAGCCTTACACGTTTAAGCGCATTCTATGATGTATGGAACACAACTCACAAAGGTGAGTGAAAATTGCCATTTATTCCCTCTATTCTTATCAGATGAGTCTCTATTGCGCCCAATCCTTCCACAGAATATTTTCATGAATTGGTGGTAGGGACAGAGTTATAGGAATATGAATACAGAGGAGTAAATACATTGTAACAAAAAACAGTGACACACTGCTAAGACATTGGAAATGGAACAATATTATAGCTAAGAAAAAATGGAAAATTGAGACACTTAGTTTAAACATATGGCCATATTGATAACCGCCCAGGAGCTCCGTCGAGGCGTATCTCTTATACTGGGTCCCTATGCTTCAGCCACAGCCTCTATCTGGATTAAAAACCTCCTATTTCTTGTACAGAGGACTAAATGGCAGCAGATTTACTAGCCCTGTAGTAATAATCTCATGGTAAAATAGTAATTTTATCAAGACATCTGCAAATAGTCCTATGAGTAATACTTTGCTGTAATCAGGGTCTGTATCTCTAACAGGTTATGCTGTTCTCAGATTATGGGACAAAAACCTGGTATCAACTCAAAATGTACTAAAAATGTCCTATAATTTTGCTCATTTCGTGTTTGTGTAACACCTATAAACCCTATCTCCCCTAAAATAAGACAGGAGGAGGAGTATTTCATGGGAATATGGTGGTGGCAAGGGGATGATGGAGATTTTGGGGCTTCATGGGAATATTGGGGCTTGGAAGGGGAAGACAGAAAAATAAGACATCCCCTGAAAATAAGACATAGTGCATCTTTGTGAGCAAAAAGTAAGACGAGAGAGTGCCTTATTTTCGGAGTTTGCTGTAGCTTCTGGCATTCATATTACCCTTCACTTCTCAATGTTTCGGATATCTCCATTACAATGCAGAGAACACTGGGGTGAAGACATCTGACATTTTGGTAACCCCATTTTACGTTTTTCTGGACAAATTATTTAAAACTCAAAACCAAGTTTTCTTTTTATAGACAAATTGAAAAACCAAAATTAACCATAAACCTCTTAACAAATCTCAAAACAATGGACACGTTTTTGCACGGACACTTAGCAGACTTTGCAGGAATTCACAGATGGTTGGCAACTCTGTGCAGATTTAGGAAAAGGAAAAATGTACGCTCCTCAGCATCAGCATCTGTTCTCACAAGAGTAAGAACACATCTCTCATAGGATGTAGTGCCATTAATCAGTATAGGAATTAAACTGTACTTGTAAATAAGAGCCAGCAAAGGCAGCAACAGCAGCATTCTGGACAAGCTTCACATTCAGGGTATTACTGGGGAATCATCTTCACAGCGGTGTAACTAGGTTTTCTGGCACCCGGGGCAAAGATTTATTATGGTGCTGACCATGCACAATTTGCAGGGCGGAGCGGAGGAGTCGGCGCGCTGGCACCCCCTCTGATTTGCGCCCGGGGCAAAGGATCCGGCTGTCCCCCCCCCCCCTAGATACGCCGCTGCATCTTCACGTCAAAAAAGTCTAGGAGAAAGCTACGAGCTGCACATCAGGGGGCTAACAATGAATGAAGGAAGATTCCAGCCTCCAACTTTTTTTTTTTGTTACTGAGGCTAACAACAAACACATGTAAAATACGTCTGCATCTTTTTAGACCTTGAAGATTGAACCAAAATACCAAGCACAATTGCCTCTTGCCATGCAAGAGATGGAGTTCCCGCCCCTCTCTGGGCCCTGCACACATAGAGCCCCGTCGCCTTCATTCCACTTCAGACACAGGTCATGCTGGCTCCTGCTTACTGGTAAGTATTCACACCAGTCAGGTTTTTAATACAACAGTTAGGACCGCGTCTGAGATGGGTACACTTTGAAGATAGTGACGTGGCTTAAAATAACTTTTTCTGCGCAAAAAAACGGATTAACTAAGTACCCTGTATTTGTTATACTATTTTTATACTGCACTTGCATTTTAATATTTTTACTGCAGTGTACTGTTGTTTTTTGTCGCAATAGCTTTTTGTTTCCAATTATGCTGGCGGTGTGAACAGGTTCCTACAGACCTGTTCTCTGTGTGCAGGACTCATCTGTGTTACAAAATACCAAGCACGTTGACCTGAGTCATGTCAGAATCTATCCCCCTAGCACAATCAGTTTATCTGCTAAAATAAGTAGTCTGCTTCTATGAATCAACATTTAGCCCAATATTGTCTTCATATAGTGCGACCACACTGACAATATTGTGTACAATTCTGGTCTCCGGTGTATAAGGAAGACATAGCTGAACTAGAGCGGGTGCAGAGAAGAGCGACCAAGGTTATTAGAGGACTGAGGGGTCTGCAATACCAAGACAGGTTATTAAACTTGGGGTTATTTAGTTTGGAAAAACGAAGGCTTAGGGGTGATCTTATAATAATATATAAATATATGAGGGCACAGAACAAAGACTTTTCTAATGATCTTTTTACATCTAGGACAGCGATGGGGACAAGGGGGCATCCTCTACGTCAGGGGGAAAGAAGGTTTAATCATAATCACAGACGTGTATTCTTTACTGTTAGGGTACTGTTACACGTCGCAACATTACCTTGCAATTTCACTTGCAATTTGCTGGTTGCAGTGATATCATGGACACATTGTTCTATTTTGTTGCCGTGTACAAATGGAACAATGTGTCCATGATTTCACTGCAACCAGCAAATTGCAAATGCAATGTTGCGACGTGTAACGGTACCCTAAGGGCAGTGAGACTATGGAACTCTCTACCACATGATGTTGTAATGAGTGACTCACTACTAACATTTAAGAAGGGACTAGAGGCCTTTCTTGAAAATTATAATATTACCAGTTATACATACTAGATTCTTTGATAGGGCGTTGATCCAGGGAACTAGTCTGATTGCCGTATGTGGAGTCAGGAAGGAATTTTTTTCCCCAATGTGGAGCTTAGTGTTGCCACATGGGGTTTTTTTTTTGCCTTCCTCTGGATCAACATGTTAGGCTATGACAAAGTGTTGTGACCCCTTGACAAAGCATTGTGAGACATACGTTGGGGTAGGGGGCACCACATAGCAGAACATCTGGGTACAGTGTGATTCTGGCAGCAGCCACTTTGGACATATGGGTGAGTCATTGTGAGGAGTTATTGTACTCTAGGTAATGTTGATTACCCCTTGTTGCCAAGTGTGAGCTGGTGCACCATATGTGATGGTTAGAACTTGATTCCACCTAATACCCAGTAGTTATAACCTGGTTAATGTACCAACCTAAGATACCACACCCAAACTTCTTTTCTTTTTACTGTATTTATGTGTATGTGTTATTTATGTATAATAAAGTGTTAAAAAATGTTGAAACTTTAAACTCCTGAGTGGGTTAAACTTTTTTTAAGTATGTTAGGCTATGGGTTGAACTAGATGGATTTAAAGTCTTCCTTCAACCTTAAAAACTATGAAACTATCTCATCTGTAAAACCAAAACAGCTCTAATCCATCAAGACATGGACTCCACAGGTCTATTTTAGCACATCCTACTCAGTCTGTTTATGATAAGGGAATTTGGCAGCCAAGTCAATATAATCAACTCTGTCATTCTAGAATACGTGGTGCGGTGCATTACCTAGCCTTCTGAAAGTAGACATTGCCATTAGGACATACGGACACCTCGATGTATACTTGATCTGCAATATTTAAGTAACATGTATGGTTTAACATACAATCAACATATAATCCCGGACCCAAAGTTTACTAGCAGAACATTGCCTAGAACATAACACTGTAATTTTTAATTTGCTTTCTCCCATAATGCCTACCTGTGAAAGAGATGGCACCAAGATGCAATGTACACACACCAATAAGACCAACAAAACTAAAAGAAAATGTGATTTATTAGAGCAGACCACTTTCCATTGGATTATGGTAATAATTCACTGCTTGTCCTTCTTTAGGCTGCCTTCACATTTGCAGACCCCTCTGCAGCGTTCTGCGGAGGGGATCCGCAATGTGACCGCAGCACCGCAAGCCCCTATCTTTATAATGGGAGCGCACGGTGCTGCGCTTGACCGTGCGCACTCATTCACTGCCATATGTGATCTGTGCGCAGGCGGACACCTGCGCACAGATCACCCAGTCTCGTCCGCACCACGAACGCGACATGTTGCATTTCTGGTGCAGATGAGCCTGTGTGATTTGTGCGCAGGCATACGCCTGCGTACAGATCACATATGGCAGTGAATGGGTGCGCACGGTCATGCGTAGTCAAGCGCAGCACCGTGCACTCCCATTATAAAGATAGAGGCTTGCGGTGCTGCGGTCACATTGCGGATCCCCTCCGCAGAATGCTGCAGAGGGGTCCGCAAATGTGAGGGTAGCCTTAGTCCATGCTTAGTAAATACCTCTGTACACCAGCAACACCACTGCTATGCAGCCTAGTTTGACCATCAAGCTTTGTCTAGTTTGGCCACTAAAGTCACTCAAATTCTTACACAAGCTCAATTTTACTACTTCCAACAAATCAACTTCAAAAACGTACATTTTACTTGATGCCTAATTCTGCCCCTTGACAGACGCCATTGTCAAAGAGAATACATTTTTTTTTCACGTTACCTCTCAATGACTATAACAGTATGGATTGGATGGGTTAATGGGCATCCATATAGTTTGTCAGACCACTTTTTCAAAAAGAGATTTATTGTATCTCATTCTCATCCATGACGGCCAAAGAAACTCTGCTCTATAACTTACAATAACTTTCCGACTTACTTTATGTAACCTATAAAATCAGGAGAATTAAAATAAAGAAGTTACATCCCAAATGATGACAACGATCTGTTCTTTAATTCTGAACTGTCTGCACTGAAATTTGTAGGAATTAAAATGAAAAAAGTGTGAATAAAACCTATGTCACTGATTAACACTTCAGTGAAACATAGCAACAAAGTCACACCTTAATGTTTTAATGATGTAGCGTAAGACTAGTGCCTGACAGGTGCCAGTATTATAGTATAATGATCAAAGTTAAGGAGATAGATTTAGGGATATCTTAAAAATAGGCAAACAGATTCGTTTTTCAAAGTCTTAGGGCCGCATCACACTGCGGCGTGATCCGGTTTGGTTCTGTCCGGGATGACCCAGACAGCCGCGGACCGGATCTGCACACAGGACTGGGGAGCTATTATGCCCTCCGGTCCGGTGTGCAGCCGCACGCAGTTCTCGCTGCTGATAAGTCAGGACCGTGGCGCCGCGTTTTTCGATGATTGCGGCAGATCCGGCAGATTTACCGGTCGCACTTGCGGCAAGCCCCATGCATCTGGCACTAGCGGCAATTGTGGCTACGAAAACGAACGTAGTCAGCAGCGTCTTTTTTTTGCGGCCGCAACTGCCACAAGTGCCATAGGCAATGCATTGGGATTGCTGCAAGTGTGCTGCAAGTACGACTGTTAGGTGGCAAATACGGTAAATCTGCCGGATCTGCCACAATTTGAAAAAAATCCCAGTGTGAAAGGGGCCTTATTTAGTTTATCTGACAAACCACGTTCCGTGAGCAAAGTTTCCCTCGACAGGACAGTTCACGTCACATAACTTTCCATCTTCTGTTATATATCAGGAATAGCGGTTCTGTGGGATGAAATAATTTGATAAAAAAGTATAGAATTTCTAATGCCTTTATGTAGTTAGCTATAATCATTTTGAAAAATGATATATAAAGAGGCCAATCCATTTACAGAATTTTTGTTAAATGTATATTTTATTTTACTTTTCACGATCAGTATTAACAAAAAAAGTTAGAAATCTTCCATTCTTTACTCTGGCCACTGAGGCTATTTAAGATTCATATTTTCTGCTCTTCCAGGAAATTCACATGTGCATTAGCAGCAATAGACTGACTCAGATCTTTTACATTGAAACATGTAATTAGTGGAACAAAAGTAATTTTGAAGGAAAAGGGAGCTGTGACCACCTATTATATGGCGGATCCTGGATTATCACCTTTGTATAAACATGTTACCTGTCACTATGAATTGGATTGTGAAGATAATGAGCCTTCTGAAAAGAGCAGGAGGAACAATTCTAAAATATCCCCAGTGTAAGACATGAAATTTGCAAGATCCCAATTTTACTTTTTTTTTAATGCAGATGATGAATAAAACACATTGCCAAATAAAAAATAATACATTTAAAACACAAACCTTAATTGAAATAATAAGTAATGTTATGATTATAATTTTGAGTAAAAAAGAAGTGGACTCTGAAAGAAGCGCACTGGCAGCTTAATAGGGCACTCTGAGGCGCACCTGTGCAGGTCTCAAGTCCTACTGCGCAGGTGGGAGACTTATGAATTGTGTGGATAGCATAGTGACATCATCCACTTGCATGTAATTAGAAGAGGCGGCGTTTGCATGGAGCTGGGCGGCACTGATTACACTCGGCAGACAGCCGTCAGATCTAGACGCACAATCAGCATATAGCGCCAGACAACAATAAAACTAATTTTCAAAGATATGCAGGGGCATGTCTGGGCATATAAAGGGGTTACAGTAACCCCATTCAAATGTTACGGGTAGTGGCAGGGTTTAGAACCCTATAAACGTGTGACAGGTTCACTTTAAATCCACCTCTTTCCTCAAGTTTGTCACCTGAAACCATACTTCTTAATTTTAATTGGTTCTAATGTATTTTTTTACTATAAATACTCATTTAACTAAAAGCTACCGTAGTGCCAAACAAAGTGTGAAAAAAATATCAACACACAATTTAATAAATTAAGAAAATAACCAATGCTCTCCTGTTAAATAGCCTATTGTTTCAGTGCTCATCTTCCAAGGATAAGTAAACAAGAAAAGACAAAGGATGTGGGATGGGACAGGGGCATTGGTTGTATTTTCATTTTTCATGTGGTCATTAGGTATTAGCTATTAGGGTACCTTTTTATAATCCTGGGTAACCTCCTATCAATTTGATCTGCACGGTGAGTAATATAGACATTTTTTACAGCTTTAGGCCTCATTCAGATGTCAGTGTTTTCACGTATATAAAAAATGGTGTGTGTCATTGTTGATTTTGATCACTTTCAGGGATAGGTAGTGCGTCATTGGTGTTTTTCAACAAGGATCATATGCCGCACACTAAAGTAAGCAGAGCTTTGTGGGCCAAGGCCAAAGAAAAAACCATTGCTGAAGAAAAGATATAAAAAGGAACGACTGACCTTTGGCAAAGAGTACCTTGACAAACCACAACCCTTGTCAGAAAATGTTCTGTGGGGCTTCTTTAATACGTCTGGTACTAGAGGCCTTGACTGTTTCACAGGAATCATGAAATCAGAGAATTATCTAGAGATTTTAGAGCAAAATGTCCTACCCAGTGTAAGAAAACTTGGTTTGAGTCGAAGATCATAGTCCTCCAGCAAAACAATGACCAAAAGTACACAGAAATGGTTGAAAAAGAAAAGATGGACTGGCAATGAGTCCTGACCTCAATCCCATTGAAAATCTTTGGGATGAGCTGAAATCTGCCATTGGGAAAAGGAACCCTGCAAACATTCAAGAGCTTCAACAAACTGCAAAAGAAGAATGGGAGAAAATACCAGCTGAGAAGTGCAAGGAGCTTATAGATGTCTACAATGGTCTAGGGGAACAGCTATTCTCCCTGTGGAGAGTATTCTGCCAGCTGGCAGTGAGGAGACTTAAAGCGCAATGCTCCTCTGGGAAATTGCATATGCAAATTATCACTTCAGTGATGAAGTGAAAAACTCTAATGCCACCTAATAATGGTAGCAAACCTAAAAGTCATAATTGAGTCTTTAACAAGCTTTGCGGCTTTAAATCTCATTGCCAGCTGGCAGAAGAATAGCTGTTCCCCCAGACCTCGTCTCAGCCTCTCATACCGCCAGATCAGAATTCCCACACACTGCACTGATGAGGGGCAATCACCCTGAAATGCAGCATCTGCAGTTTGGGGTTCTGATCTGGCACAAATCCTGAGTCATATTAAAAGGTTTGTTGAAGAGTCAATTATGACTTTTACGATTGCTACCTTTATTAGGTGGCATTAGAGTTTTTCACTTTCTCACTGAAGTGACAATTTGCAGATGGCTACAAGAAATGTTTGCAGGTGTCATCAATGCCAAAGGGCGTGCAACCAAGTATTAATTAGGAGTGCCTTTATTGCGGCACATGCTATTTATTCTGGTCCTTTTTCTTAATTTCCATGTGGCAGTTTCAATGATTTATTGTTGTATTACTTTGGATTACTATAATTCACGAGGATATAACTTTGGTACATTTCCATTTATTCCTGAAGATAATGTACAGTCTATGAAAAAAATTAAGGTAGGGGAGTAATAATGGTGAGCAACACTGTATCTGTGACAAACACATGTAAGTACAACATGGATGTCCGACAAAAAATTACTACAGAAGTATAAAAACTTTAAAAAGGTATTTCCATATAATATGCCATAAATGTCCAATAAATGTGGGTCCCAAAATTCAAATATGCACTTGAAAAAGAGGCCATGTTCCAATCTGGCTTGTTCTATTATATTCATAGTGAAGTGAGTGGCAGCAACACGCTCACTTTCTATTAATTACTTATCTTTCTGAAGGCAGGGAGAAGAAAGCCGACTCTGGTTGCTTGGCTCCTGTGACATAATATCATGTGGGCCCCGGAAACGCAACTTCTGACACTGCCAGAACTGTGCTGGCACCAGAGGGGAGTATAGGCATTTTTATGGGAATGCTCATGGATAATGAGATGGGGTAGCCCAAGTAGTGGACAACCCCGTTAATGCAAAAGATTGACAGAAGATTATCACTAGAGGACTAGTAAACCTGCTGCTGAGTACTCCTACATATTCATGAGCATTGTCATACCACAACCTCACCACTGATTGTACGCTTGTGCACAGACAGAAAGCAAAATGATGGATCAGAGTTATACAGAGGTCAGCATTCAGAAAACCGGTAGATATGTAGCACTTTAAACAGTTATTTTATCAAAACTACAGCAAGCAGCCCATTAAGTGACATATAGCTGAAACAAGGCTCTACATCTTAGATGGGGTAGCAAAAATTTGGTGACAGATAACCTTTAACAGGCAACTATTTGTTGCATTTGTGCATTAGCTAGTTTTTAAACCTGAAGGCATTCAACAATTTAGATTTAAAATAAACCAAATCAATTAATTTTATTCATATTTATTATTTAATAGTAAGAATAATCATTAAAGCAAAATACCATTCAGATTAAATTTGTAACGTTGAGTTGTAGTTTATATTACAAAGACGATGACTGCACATAAAAGCCTTTTCAATTGGTTATCCAATAATATTCTACACAAAGAAAAAAATAGTATATAGCATCTCTGAGCAACTACTACAAATAAGGGCTAAACATACATTATCAGGTGCAAAATAAAAAAGGTATGAAGGAAAATGATTGTTTTTCTCTTACATTCCTCTCCCTGTTGGTACATATAACTGCCCCAAATTGCTTGCAAAATAATTTTTTTTTAGAATATCAGAATGTCGTCTATGGCAAACATCACATTTAGCTGAACCGCGAGCACTTACAAACCTGCTTTGACTAGTAATCAGAGTTGGCAGTGTTTTCTCTTCTGCGGTTTAGCAATCACACAAAATGTTCAAACCCGTTCATCAGAAAAGGAGCACATTTAATTTTCAATCAGCTGGTGTGATAAAACAAGGTTTCCCAGACGCTCATATTGCTTGGTAAAGAGCTCTGCACCCTCGCACTTCTGAAAATTCCTGAGTACAGACTAAGGGGACAGGGAGGGGGCGATAGGAAGGAATGCAGCTGTGCCATACAGAAGATTAATAGCTAAAAACACGATGACGTTATAGCAATAACCTGATATTCGGATTCTCGGTAATCGGTAACTCATTTGTAGGCTGCTGGTAAAAAAAAAAGAAATCCAGAACTCATTATAACTATGCTGAGGAACAGTGGTTGGCTGGCCCAGGAGGCAGGGGGGCAAATGCCCCCCAGGCCAGTTGTCAAGCAACAGTTTTGGGTCCGCCCGGCCATCTGTCTTGTTGGTCTGCGAGGCCGCTCTGCTCGTGAAGCTCACTGCTCATGGACCATTGCTGTATGATTGCCCCCAGGCTAAAATTTGCCAGCCAGCCCCTGCTGAGGAATAGGATTACAAATGGTTCCCTTGTTACTTTCTGGTGGAATTCGATTTCAGTTTTTGGTAACACCATGATGATTAAAAATTACACATGATGTACAGAACTAATTAGAGTGACTAATATAGAGCTTGATCTACTGTACTGGAGGTTCATATCAAAGTAATCACTATTCATAACGGTTATTTTATCCTTTACCTCTAGTGATGAGATGACTCTGTCTGTACTGTCCAGTCAAAACAGCAAAGCTGACAAGTGGCCTATTTCAGGATTTTTGTTAGACTTGTAGAAAATAATTCCAATGATTTTTTTGAGAGTTAAAATTGTAATTTTCTTACACTATAATGCCTTAAAAAGAGCAGATGGCTGGATTAATATACGGAGGAACTGATAGTCTGAGGTTGTTGGCATTTGCTGACAATTTTAAGTGGGAGCTAATTATTTAAAATCACAGTATACACATTGAGCTAGGATATCCAATTTATTAGCCTGTATTAAAAATACAGCGATATGTAGTTTGATTTAAATCGGTATAAATCAGAATGGTGCAATAACGCTACCTACTTCAATCTACCTGGGAGTTTACAATGTCTACTTCAGCAGAACTTTTTTTTTTTCTTTGAAAAAAAGGCTGTCTTCAGCTACCTGAACAGATGGTAATAAACAGCAAGCTTTCGAGACTACTCTTCATCAGTCATCCAGTATGACACAAAATCTGAAGAATCACATATTTATGCACAAAAGGACAAAATAGAGCAGTTAAGCTCTACAAATGATGTGAAGCAGATCGATCAGTACGGGAAGGGGAGAAAGAGATGAGGCAGTAAATATGGGAGCAGTTCATAGTTAAAGAGAACCTGTCAGGTCGCTCTACCCCTCTCTCCTATCACTAGCTGTCCCTTCACCTTGTTAGCTGATCCCTTACCATCTCTGTCTGACCTAAAGGGGCCATATAATGATTATGAAAAATGACTTTGAACTTACATACTGTATGGTCTCAATCTAGGAGACTGGATAGGCGGGCTCCAGGTTCCATTCTCCCCTCCTCGCTGTGTCCTAGCATGCCCCGCTGGGTGTCCTCGCTCCTCGTGCTTTGCCGCCTCCTTTTTGTATTTCCCACCCTCTCTGCTGCTGTAATGCCCGGCTGGAACGTCATATCTGGCCGAGTGCATTGTGGGCCTAATCATGTGATCGGCCCAATACATTGTGGGCCTAATCATGTGACCGGCCGGCTTTGATATGGCACGGAGCCGGGCAGGTCATGTGATTAGGCCCACAATGCATCGCACCGATCATATGATTAGGGATTTTGTTTTGGAGATGTGTTTTGGGGATGTGTCTCTGCTAAGGGCATAGGACCACTTAACGGCATAAATGGGACATTGAATTGTACCGTAAAATCCTGAGTGACAACCTCCTTCCCTCCGTCAGGACATTAAAAAATGGGCCATGGCTAGGTCTTCCAGCACAACAATGATCAAAAATATTCAGCCAAGGCAACAAAGGAGCAGCTCTAAAAGAAGCACATTAAGGTCATGGTGTTGTCTAGCCAGTCCTCAGACCTTAATGCCATAGAAATCCTATGAAGGAAGCTGAAACTCTGATTTGCCAAGCAACAACCTCAAAATCTTAATGATTTTAGAGATGATCTGCAAAGAGGAGTGGACCAAAATTCCTCCAAACATGTGTGCAAACCTCATCATCAACTACAAGAGACATCTGAATGCTGTGCTTGCCAACAGGGGTTTTGCCACAAAGTATTGCATTAAGTCTTTTTTACCAGAGGGATCAAAAACATATTTCTCTCTGCAAAATGCAAATAAGTTTATAGGTTTTAGACTATGTGATTTTCTGGATTTTATTTTTGATATTCTATCTCTCACTGATAAAATTAACCTCCCCTTAAAATGAAATTCTAGACTGTTCATGCCTTTGTCAGTGGGCAAACTTACAAAATCAACAAGGGATCAAACACTTATTTCCAGCACTGCATAAGTTCAGTCTTGAAGTCAATTTTTTAGACCCCAAGATAACAAAACTTCAGATGGAAGCTTGACAACAGAAATATATAGGAATCAGACAGCTACTAATTCCCCTATTGCTGCCAGTTTGTCACACATACCTTCTACAATCAAGGGAATACCTATCGCTCAGTTCTTATGGGCTAGATGAATATGCTCTACGGAAGAAGGATGTCTCCAGCAAACTAAAGATCTGACAGACAGATTTCTGGACAGAGGATATAGTCAAAGAAAGATCAGAAGGGGCTTCATGTGGACTAAGAGAAGCACCAGGGAGTCATTACTATACCTCGACATGTCCAGCAGGCAATGATGACAGTAACGAGCCCAGGATGATCACCATATATAGCAATCAGTGGCAAAATGGAAATTATGCATAAACATTGGGGCATAATATTTACAGATCCCATCCTAAAGAATTGCCTGCCACCCTGTCCACTGATGATGGCAAGACAATCCAGGAATACAAAAGATATCCTTGTGCACAGCCACTATTGGGGTTCTGGATCAACGAATAAACCTCCTCTCATGCTGGGATTCTATCCATGTGGTCTATATAAGGCTTGTTCTAATATGCACTGAGCTAAAACATTTGTGGGTTCTAAAGACAATAAGGAGTATACCATCAGGCTTCATCTGAGTTGCATATCCAAATCAATTGTGTATCAAGCAACTTGCCTATGCAACAAACATTACATAGGCATGACCACTCGCGAACTAAAAATCAGAGTGGGTGAACATGTCCGGGACATCAAACAAGCTAAAAACAGCCCGCCTCAAGAAAGCTTGAAGTCAATCCCCCATTTTAAAAATCATAATAACTGTGAGGTCCGATATTTGTCAGTGACTATTTGTCAGGTTATTGATCAAATCCGCATTGACCCCAGGGGTGGCAGCACCAGCAAAACTTTGGCTAGACTCAAAATCCAATGGATTTATAGGCTGGGTATGGTATTATCACATGACTAAATGAGAACTTTGGCTTTAATACATTTCTGTAACTTAGTGGAAGGTTCACAAATATGTTAAAATTGATTTTATCCTTTTTAATTGTGTATATACTAGTGTGTGTGTGTTTTAATGAAGGTATATATGGATGAGAGTTTTCAGAGATTGACAACTTTTGAGGTATTGTTATTAATGATCCCTTATTCTCCTTTATAGTCTACATCTCGACTTCCTCCTTGAATTTTGGAATCATTATGCTAATCGCTTGTTGAGGATCTACATGGGAAGCTGCAATTAAGATAAAGAGGAGAACGAGAAGTATAGGCTCAAAGTGTGAACACAAAAAGAATGCAGCGACATAATACTTTGTATATGTATTTATTGTTTAATGGGGTGGTGGCTATTTGGGTGGGTTCTATGAAGCACTTTGGAGGTGCAGGGCATCTTTTAGGTGTATGGGGATGGGGTTATCTATAGGTTGATATGTAATATATGTAATGTTGTATCTGGACTGAGAATCTATATGGCACCGGCTTCTATTGCGGCTAATATTATTTAGGCTTGTTTTGACCTAAAGATATTCTGTATTAAGTTTTCAGACTATGCTGTTTCCATTATGTCCTTATTGGTCAATAATAATGCTGTATAGTGTTCCCATATTTACAATATCTACTACTTCTGACTGCCTTCCTTCTCCCCCCACTCCCCCCTCTGAGCCATGCACTGTTTCTGCATTCCCTCTTTGCCGCCCCCCCACCTTTGGAAGTCACTGTGTGCAGGCACAGTTGCATGCAGGGAAATCCCCATCTAATAGTACTATGCTGGCCAGGCCTGTGCTCCTGCCAGTGGCATCACGATGCCATGGCAACCAGGTCTGACCCACACTCTCGCTGGCTGGAGGTGAGAGGTGGATATTACATCACCCGCAGCACAGCATGTGCCGAAAGCGTGATTCCAGAGGTACTATGCAACACCTGGTTATACCTCCCATCTTGGCAATGAATTAAGGTACCGTTATACGTGGCAATGTTGCCGGCAACATCGCCGAAAAGTGACGTAGGCATCGCTATTGCCGTTGAGATCGCTAGTGCGTTCCAACATGTGGCAGGGCAATTCAACAGTGATACGTTGCTTGAGCGGAGTTGCCAGGTTTATGAACATGTTCTGAAACCTGGCGATGTTGCTCAGGTGATCTGCTAGCATCGCTCTGTGTGACAATACAATAGAGATGTTGAAAGCAACTTCCCCTATTCACTACATTGATAAGTATCGCTTGCTGGGTTGAACAAAACCCAGCGAACTAAAGTTGCTTTCAACATCGTAGTTGCGTTGCCTACGATATCTCTGCGTATGACATCTCCAAGGAAATCTTGTAAAAGTGGCAAAAACGTGCATGCTCCCGTGAAGTTGCCGGCAACATTGCAGCAACATTGCTGCATTACACGGTACCTTTAGAATATCATCAATAAGTTAATTTATTTCAGTTATTCAATACAAAAAAGTGAAACACATATATTATATAGAGTCATTACACACAGTGATCAATTTCACGTGTTTATTTCTGTTAATGTTGATGATTATGAATTACAGCCAAAGAAAACCCAAAGGTCATTAACTCAAAATTAAACTAGAGAGGATGAAGGGTCTGAGAGATAAAATATTACCTAAATAGGTATCTGATGCCTCACCTTGTGTGGTTGTGAGAGTTACAACCACTGTAAATGTAAAAGAAAAGAGAAGGAGCGCAAATGTGAAGCACCTCAGGGTAAACCGTATTGCAGGGAAAGCGGGGCTTCCACTCACCTTGTGGAGTTGTACTGGCTGGGTACAACTCCAGTGATAGCCTCCTGTGGAGTAATACCAAACAGGGCATCCCCGAGAAAATCCTCGTGCCAGGGAGAGAGCAGCGTCACTTCCATCGGTCACGTGATCCAAGGCGGTGACATCAGAAGGGTCCTAGTAGCCCTCCAGACTTGGATAAACAGGTCCTTTAATAAACAATGCCTCTCTTCCAAAGCTGCTGAACCGCACGATCCCTCAGAAGGGAAAGAAGTGCACAGGAGAAACTTTACACCTGATGAAGACGGTAACGTCGAAACGCCTAGCAGAGTTTGAGGGACCGTGTTTTTAATAAAGGTCTGTTCACCACAACAACTTCCCCTTGCCCTCCTTCCTTAGCGCTATCAGAGCTGCAACTTTTTTCTCCTGTACAACCACTGTAAAAGCATATTACGGCTGCTGCAGTCCCCAATGTGGTGCAAATAGAGTAGGGAGTATAAAAATCGAGCTGCCGTATTCCATGTGACATCAATGGGTGAATATAATATTGATTTAATAGCCAATGCGTTCCAGGGCTCCCTGACCCCTTCCTCAGGAAAAAATAAATATCATATTGATTTGTTAGCGAGCCCTGATACGCACTATGTACTATGCTCTTTTTTAGCTGGAAGCTTCCTTGTGGACTTAAGGCCCCGTTACACGCTACAATATCAGTAACGATATTGTTGCAACGTCACCAGTTTGGTGACGTTGCAGCGATATTGAAACGACATTGTTGTGTGTGACATTTACCAACGACCAACGATGAGGTCGCTCATCATTGGTCATTGGTAAATGACCTGGACCATAAATTTATCGTTGGTCTTCTGCTGGGTGCCCAGCATCGGCGCGTGTGACAGCGGGAGGCCAACGATGAACGAGCTCCCAGCGCTGCACAGCAAGCTGGTGAGCTGGTAACAAGGGTAAACATTGGGTAAGTAAGCACCGCACTCTGCTTAGTTACCCGATGTTCACCCTGGATACCAGCGTTCTCGCTGGTCCTGATCTCTGGTGAGTCTGCCTGTTTGACAGCTCACCAAGCAATCAGCTAACGATGTCCCAGCGACCCGATCATTGGTCAGATCGCTGGGACATCGTACTGTTTAACGGGGCCTCTAGTCTTTGAGAAATATGAGCACTGTTACCGTCTAGCTGGCTAATCTATTATACTTGTCCGTACTAAAGCCAGATTATAGGACTATAAAAAGGTATCTCATGGACCATCACTGGTGACTATGAGTTGCATTCATACAATTGCATACTGTTGTCCTTGTCTAAAAATACCCGCCATTTCGTTTGTTAAGCGCATGATTGTTACTTCACACTGATTGTTAGCTGGATAAATCCCTGGTACCAATGTAGTGATCGATTAATCTTATAGAACATCCACTTTTATATCATGAGTATAGTTGCATATTTATTTATTGTAAAGTATTCCACTAGCATATACTATATGGATTGGATGTTGCTGGGTTTAGGGGGCTTCCCTTCCTCCTATGGGTAGGAAGGGAACTTGTTTTTGTGAGTTTTGTCCTTGTATTTGCTGTCTATGTTACATTTATTTCAATAAAATTCTTTGTATTCGGAATTTTTCTGCATCTTTTTTCTGACTCTGGCCAGAATTGAATACCTTATATGAAATTATGATGCTTGTCCTGTTACTTTGACTAAGGTTAGTGTTATACCAATGTGGGTATCACAGTAGGTGAGTGGCAGATTCAACTGATTGTGTTTTCTTTCTTCCCATAACGATTCACGCAGGAGCGCCTTTTCATTGTTGTCTTTTTCACATATTGCTGTTTACATTCACAACTCTAGAAGGTGAACAATTCCTCACCTCCCACTCTTGGTGTGCTACTTGGGTTCACCCTATGGGCACTTGTCTCTTTTCTTTATAATACCTATGACTTAATTGCGTTATTTTAGGACTTTTGTTACAATTACAGGGACAGTCTGCTGAAAATATAATTTATTTTTTGACAAGGTTAATATTTTATTTTTCAGACAAAAAAAGTGACTGTGAAAGAGCAGACGTTGAATGAGGAACTGAAGAGCTGATGTTTTTAGCATTTGCTGACAATTTTGAGCAAGAGCTATAAAATCGTTGCGCATTGGGTTAGCATCTGCAATGTGTAAGGCTGCATTAAAAATATATTTACGGAAGTTAAATCATTGAAATAAATATAGCCACTTTCCTGTGACAGGAAGACACACAGCATATACTCTAGTTTTATGACATTTTCTTCGTTTTATGTAGGACTCAATTGTCTGGAACAGAAGAAAATACACATTAATACATGGGAAATAAATGTGCTTTATTTTAAGTCTTCAACATGACATTAAAAGGTAACGAGTAAATACTGCAAGTGATATTCGAACATGTTCTGCATGATGATAAAAGCATTAGTGTGACGTTTTAAAGGAACACTAGACAAATGTAAGCTGCCATCCACATAACTCAGCAGCCCAAGTTACAGTAGGGAAAATTATATTTGATACACTGCCAATTTTGCAAGTTTTCACACCTACAAAGAATGGAGAAGTTTAATGTTTTTCGTAGGGACACTTCAACTGTGAGATACAATCTAAAAAAAATCCAGAAAATCACATTGTATGATTTTTACATAATTAATTTGTATTTTATTGCATGAAAAACGTATTTGATACAATAGAAAAACTGAACCTAATATTTGGTACAGAAACCTTTGTTTGCAATTACAGGGATCAGATAATGCCTGTAGTTCTTGACTTAGGCTGCGTTCACACATTTGCGTATTTTGTTGCATTTTTTGCGCGCACTTTTTGCTGCATTTTTCAGTCGTGCAAAAGAGCGCAACAAAATGCGCAGGGGCTTTCACACACTGTGCTTTCTTTACCCCAGAAAGCGCAGTGATGTCACAGAGGGGAGGAAGAATTCTGCTTCCTCCTCCCCTCTGTGACAGCTGTGACCGCCCCATTAGATTTCGCAGTGTATTAATATACACTGCGAAATCTAAATTAAACAAAGGCAAATGTGTGAAAAATAAAAAAGAATAAATACTTTACCTCTCCGACGCCTTTTCCCAGTGACCGGTGCCAAGTCCAGGTGATCTGTGTCCTGCAAGATCCTGCGGTGACGTCAGAGGGGCGTTCCCGGCGCTGATTGGCTGCTCGCGGTCATGTGATATGTATCACATGACCGCGAGCAGCCAATCAGCGCTGGGAACGCCCCTCTGACATCATGGCAGGTCCTGGCAGAAGACACCTCGCTTGGTCTCATTACCGGACACCGGGAAAAGGTGTCGGAGAGGTAAGTATTTCATTCTTTTTTATTTTTCACACATTTGTCTTTGTTTAATTTAGATTTCGCAGTGTATATTAATACACTGCGAAATCTAATGGGCGGTCACAGCTGTCACAGAGGGGAGGAGGAAGCAGAATTCTTCCTCCCATCTATGACATCACAGGGAGAAAACGCAGGAGCAGCTGCGTAAAGAATTGACATCTCAATTCTTTACGTAGCTGCGCTTTCTCCCATAAAAAGCACTGTCTGCACGGCAAAGTGAATTTCACATTCACTTTGCTGGCAGACACAAAACACATTGCGTATTTTGAAAAGCGCCTATAAAAAAGCGCGGCAAAATACGCAATGTGTGAACGCAGCCTTAGTTTGCATACACTACAGAAGGGATTTATGCTCACTCCTTCATACAGATCTTCACCAGATCTTTCAGCTTTCGGGGCTGTCACTAGTCAACATTGAGTTTCAGCACCCCCCAAAGATTTTCTATAGATTTCGGGTCTGGAGACTGGCTAAGCACTCCAAAGACCTTGCAATGCTTCTTACAGAGCCACTCCTTAGCTATCCTGGCTGTCTGTGTTGAGTCATTGTTATGCTGGAAGACCCAACCATCACCCATCTTCTTCATTCATTAAGAGAATTGTAGGTTGTTGGGGAAAATCTCCTGATACAGGACTACATCCATCCTCAGTTCAATACGATGCAGTTGTCCCCTTTGCAGAAACGTACCCCCAAAGTATGATGTTTCCACCCTCATGCTTCATGGTTGGGACATTGTTCTAAAGGTTGTAATCATCCAACGTCTTCTTCCAGACAGGCCGAGTAGAGTTGATACCAAAAAGTTCAATTTTGGTCTCATCTCATCTGACCACATGACCTTCTCCCATTCCTCCTCTGGATCATCCAAATGGTCATTGGCTAACTTCAAACAGGCCTGGACATATGTTGGCATGAGCAGAAGGATTTTGTGTGCCCTACAGGATTTTAATCCATGACAATACTGTGTTACTAGCAGAAATTTTTGAGACTCTGGTCCCAAGCTTTCATCAGGTCCTCCTGTGTAGATCTGGGCTGCTTCCTAACCTTTCTGAGAATCATCCTTACCCCAAGAGGTGAGATCTTGGATGCAACCCCAGACCAAGGAAGATGTACAGTCATCTTGTGTTTCTTCAATTTACTAATAATTGCACCAAGAGTTGTTGCCTTTCACCAAGCTGCTTGCATATTGTCTTATAGCACATCCTAGCCTTCTGCAGGTCTTCAATTTTGTCTCTAGTGTCCTTAGACAGCTCTTTGGTCTTGGCCATGATGGAGAGGTTGGAGTGTGTGCACAGGTGTCTCTTATACAGGTAATGAGCTCAAACAGATTCAATTAATACAGGTAAAAACAGTAGGAGGGCTTTTTAAAGAAAAGCTAACAGGTCTGTGAGAGCCAGAATGCATACTGGTTGGTAGGTGATCAAATCTTCTAACATGCAATGAAATGCAATTGATTTATTTAAAGCCATATAATGTGCTTTTCAGATTTTTTTCTTATTTCTCTCTCACAGTTGAAGTGTACCTACAATAAAAAACTTCAGACCTCTCCATTCATTCAAGGTAGGAAAACTTGCAGAATCAGCAGTGTATCAAATACTTATTTTCCCTGCTGTATAATTTCTATTAGTATGGCCCCTCATTACACCAGAAATGACATTAACAAACTGCAATACTCAGATGGGACATAACATGTTAGACCAGAGTCACACATTAAGACTGCGCTGAGACTCGCATCACCTAGCAGTCACCTGCACTTCTGGATGGAGTGTACAGCTGCATAGAAATACATGCAGCCGACATGCTCCTGTCCAGAGAGAGGGTGTCCATGTCGGGTATGCGATGCGAGACTTGCGTAAACTCTCTCGCAGCTTTGACTCTAGCCTAACGATGAAATGTGATATTACATTTTATCATTTTGAAAATTTCTAGAGGACAATTACAGTACTAGCCTCCAATTATCTTGATCTAAACACTTATTTGCAGACAATGAGGCCAAGTTCCCAAGATGAGTACTTGATGCATTTTTGATGCCGCAGCATTTCAGACCAATTGGCTTACTAAGGCGGAGGGGGTTTCTTTGTGTTTTTCTTTAACATGCATCTATCATGATTTTTCTGGTTATAACTTTAACTCTTTGGTAGGTAATAATTAAAAAAAGCTGTGTTTAAGAAATGTCCTGTTTGCGAAACTTTGATAAAATGTAAACAGGAGTTGTTAGTATGGCACTCCCTTAGTGCAGTGCTCGTATACTTGGGTTAGCAACCCAGATAACTCCATAACATAAGAATCAGCACTCACAATTCTTCTTCATGAGCTTTTATTCAAGTTCATCATACAAACAATTGCATAGTATGACGCGTTTTGGCCTTATTATGCACAATTTAAGAAAGGCTGATAAAGCTGAAACACATTATGCATGCAATTTTTGGATGATGAATTTGAATGAAAGCACATTGTAAAGTGCGATTCTATATTTTTTGGGATGAAATGTCATTGATAGTCATGGTACTGATCAGATCCATTTTGCTACTTCAAAACGCACATGCAGTTAAAAAAATGATTTTCCACAAGTCAAGTCTACAGGAAAAAGTTGCAAACAAAAATGAATATTTACTGTGGTTTTCTACATTAAGCCACAGGTCAGTTTCCTCAATGTAATGGAGTTGTCAGACAGCTGTAAAACTCCGTAAGGCGGAATGCAATGCTCAGACACTATTCTGTCATGAGCAGACAAATGCATAGAAATCCATGAAGCTGCCACACTCAGGTCGGGAGAGTCTGCTAGCGACTCCAAATATTGCATTGATTTATGACAGTTGTACACAGCCCTCTCTCGCCCTTTTTTGCATATGAAAATACTCAGGAGGAAAAAAATGCTTAAAAAAATCATCTTGTAAGTTTTGAGCTAAAGTAATTCACAAATATATATATTATAGGTGCTAATTAAAATATGAATATCCAATATGTGGGGAACAAATCCTGTACAGTAATCTAATTAAGGGCTTTCACACTGGGGTTTTTCGTAAAATGGGCAGTCTCAGTAAAAAAAAACGCATCTGCCACATTTACGCATAACGGCCGCACTTGCGGCAGACTTGCGGCATGCCCCATGCATTCTCTATGGGGCTTGCGGTAAGGGTGCGGCAGGTGGGCAAGTGCGGTTTCGGCAGTTGCGCCGTGATAAAAACCGTGAATCAGCTGCGTTTTTTCGCAGCCGCATCTGCCGCAACCGCAGAAACCACACTTGCCGTGGCTGCCACCACCTACCGGGAGCCCAATAGACAATGCATGGGGCTTGCCGCAAGTTCGGCCGTTATGCAGTAAATGGGCAGATGTGTTTTTTTTACCGTAACTGACGCATTTTAAAAAAAAACCCCAGTGTGAAAGGGCCTTAAAACATATTGCAATTATAAGCTGTTCAACTTCAAATGGCAGAAATAATGCACACTACCAATGCACTGAGGAAAACAGACAATTTATCTGGATCATATTTCACCATCGGTCAGTTTTATGTATAAATCTAGGGGTTTTCTCAAGCAATCTGCATTCTACAGTTTGGTTAAGAAGGAAGAGAGACCTGGTTGTCCTATGTTGATGGAGCAAAGCATTTATTTCCACCTAATTAAGAAAACTGTGCACTTCCAACTATCTAGTAAAGTATGGCTAGAAATTATCTTGCTTATAATTAGCATATCAAGTTCAAAATGGCTTCTTGTGAAGAACTTCAGGTTACCAGGACATGGAGCCACTGATCTTTCAGTCTAAATAAAAGAAACTCCAGCTATATCAGTAGTTACCTGTTCCTAACAGTGGAGAACACCCCGCCTCCACCCTCAGGTGATGACATCCAATTAGAGCCGACAGTCAAATTAGGTGGAGACAAACCTATACAGTTGATTCAAAATATTAGCAGTGTGCTAAAAAAACATAAGTTAAGGCCAAAATCTTTATAATAGTTTTCATTTCCATGCATTGACACTGTATTGTAAATCAAAATATGAAGCGAAATGTATAGATTTTTTACTGCATAAAATAACTAAAAAGAACATTGGGCTGTTCAAAAAAATAGCAGTGTCTGCATGTGTTTACAAGCTCACAATAGGTACTTTTTTATTTTTTAGGATTTAGCATTCTTATTAATCAGTAATCTAATATTTAGTTTGTATAACCACAGGTTTTTTTCAGAACTACTTCACATCTATGTTAAATAAACTCAACCAATTTCTGGCCCTGTCAACTATTATTCCAGCCCAAGACCTTTGACTACATCCCACAATTTATTTGCATCTGTTGGCTTTGCCTCAGAAACAGCATTTTTGATTTCACCCCACAAGAGTGCCATTGGATTAAGTTCCTGGGATTGGGCTGACCACTCCATAACCTCAATTTGTTGGACTGGAATCACATTTTTGCTTGATTACTGGGTGGTCAGTAGGGTTGTTGTCTTGCTGAAACCACTCTTTTCAAAGGGCATTTTCTCTTCACCGTGGGTATCTCTTTAAGTATTTTTATGTATGCAATATATCCCTTGTATGCGGTAAAAGGCCTGGTATTATAGTAAAAGAAACACCCCCATATCATGATGCTTGCACCAACATGCTTCACGGCCATCAGCGTACTGTGCCTTGATTTAAGAGTTTTGAGAGTCGTCTGACGAACTGTCTGCGGCTCTTGGACCCAAAAAAGAGCAATTTTACTTTCATGAAGGCTTGAAAGCCTCTACAGGCCAGTTGATGTGTTCTTTGTCAAATTGTATCCGCTTCAGTTTTTGTGTTTTTTTAAACAATGGAACTTTTCAGGGACTTCTTTCTAATCGATTAGCTTCACACAGGCATCCTCTGTCACAGTACTCCCAGGTAACTTGAGACTGTCTTTGATCATCCTAGAGCTTATAAGTGGCTGAACCTTTGCCATTCTGGATATTCATTGATCCACTTGAATAGTAGTCTTCCGTTTTCCTGCGCGACTCTCTGGTTTTGCTTTCCATTTTAAAGCATTAGAAATCATTTTAGCTGAACAGCCTATCATTGTCTGCACTTGTTTATAAATGTTACCCTCTCCAATCACCTTTTTAATCAAAGTACCGTATATACTCGTGTATAAGCCGAGTTTTTCAGCACAAAAATTGTGCTGAAAAGTGCCCCCCTCGGCTTATACACGAGTCACTATACAGCTGAGTGGGGGGGGCCGGTGTCCGGGGGCTGGAGGAGGCAGGGGGAGGCTGCACTATGAGCGGCCGGTCACGTGGGGCCGCTCATTAGTGCAATGCAATATGCACGGCATCCCCCTGTCCATCAGCGGCAGGGGGAGCCGTGCATATTACATTGCTCTCCCCCAGTAGTTTATACAGGCCCCCCGATCCCCCCCCCCCGTAGTTTATACAGGCCCCCCGATCCCCCCCGCCCCGTAGTATATACAGGCCCCCCGTAGTTTATGCAGGCCACCCGATACCCCCCCCCCCGTAGTATATACAGGCCCCCCGATTCCCACCCTCTATGTAGTATATACAGGCCCCCCGCGCTCTATATACAGGCCCCCGGTTGCAGCCACAGACCTGTAAGAGAATCGCTTTCATACTTACCCTCCTCGCTGTTACCCGCGCTCCTCCGGTCTCCTTCCCGCTTGTACCCGGCGCGTCCACAATGACGTCATTGTGGATGCGCCGGGAAGAAGCTGGAAGGAGACGAGGACGCGCGATGACAGTGAGGAGGGTAAGTATGAAAGCGATTCTCTTACAGGTCTGTGGCTGCAACCGGGGGCCTGTATATAGAGCGCGGGGGGCCTGTATATACTACATAGAGGGTGGGAATCGGGGGGCCTGTATATACTACGGGGGGGGGGGATCGGGTGGCCTGCATAAACTACGGGGGTGGGTAATCGGGGGGCCTGTATATACCACACTGCTGGGGGCTGCTGCCTGTATATACCACACTGCTGGGGGCTGCTGCCTGTATATACCACACTGCTTGGGGCTGCTGCCTGTATATACCACACTGCTGGGGAGGCTGCTGTATACCACACTGCTGGGGAGGCTGCTGTATACCACACTGCTGGGGGCTGCTGCCTGTATATACCTCACTGCTGGGGGCTGCTGCCTGTATATACCACACTGCTTGGGGGCTGCTGCCTGTATATACCACACTGCTGGGGGCTGCTGCCTGTATATACCACACTGCTGGGGGCTGCTGCCTGTATATACCACACTGCTTGGGGGCTGCTGCCTGTATATACCACACTGCTGGGGGCTGCTGCCTGTATATACCACACTGCTGGGGGCTGCTGCCTGTATATACCACACTGCTGGGGGCTGCTGCCTGTATATACCACACTGCTGGGGGCTGCTGCCTGTATATACCACACTGCTGGGGGCTGCTGCCTGTATATACCACACTGCTGGGGGCTGCTGCCTGTATATACCACACTGCTGGGGGCTGCTGCCTGTATATACCTCACTGCTGGGGCGTGCTGCCTGTATATACCACACTGCTGGGGGCTGCTGCCTGTATATACCACACTGCTGGGGGCTGCTGCCTGTATATACCACACTGCATGGGGGCTGCTGCCTGTATATACCACACTGCTGGGGGCTGCTGCCTGTATATACCACACTGCTGGGGGCTGCTGCCTGTATATACCTCACTGCTGGGGGCTGCTGCCTGTATATACCACACTGCTGGGGGCTGCTGCCTGTATATACCACACTGCTGGGGCTGCTGCCTGTATATACCACACTGCTGGGGGCTGCTGCCTGTATATACCACACTGCTGGGGGCTGCTGCCTGTATATACCACACTGCTGGGGGCTGCTGCCTGTATATACCTCACTGCTGGGGGCTGCTGCCTGTATATACCACACTGCTGGGGGCTGCTGCCTGTATATACCACACTGCTGGGGGCTGCTGCCTGTATATACCACACTGCTGGGGGCTGCTGCCTGTATATACCACACTGCTGGGGGCTGCTGCCTGTATATACCACACTGCTGGGGGCTGCTGCCTGTATATACCACACTGCTGGGGGCTGCTGCCTGTATATACCTCACTGCTGGGGGCTGCTGCCTGTATATACCACACTGCTGGGGGCTGCTGCCTGTATATACCACACTGCTGGGGGCTGTATACCTGTGCTGGAGTCCACCCTCGGCTTATACACGAGTCAATAGGTTTTCCCAGGTTTTGGGGGCAAAAGTAGGGGGGTCGGCTTATACACGGGTCGGCTTATACACGAGTATATACGGTATGCTGTTTTTCTGAACAATGTCTAAAATGACCCATATTTCCTACGTTTTCAAAGAGAAAAGCATGTACAATATGTGCTGGCTTTACCCTTAATTAAAGGGTCACCAGATGCACACCGGTTTCTTCACAGAATGATTGACCTTACTAATTGAAATCCACACTGCTATTATTTTGAACACTCGCCCATTCAAATAATTATTCAAGTATAAATAATCCAAAACATGCAGATCATGAATGCTGGGTGTGTTGGTTTTCTGTACGGGGGCAGGGCGGGCCCCTTAAAGCAATGAAAGTGTTAATCCTGCTGTTATACTTACCGGATCCATGTTCAGGCTTCCTGGTTTGACGCACGCTGCGTCACTTACGGGCTACCCCTTATCGGTTGCCCGTATGATTGGCTGTTGGAGTCGGTCACATGACTCATTTCCCCGGCAACCTGGAAGTGACGCTGCACCATCGCACAGTATAACACGGACCTGGTAAGTATAATCAGGAGGATAAGCAACACTTTCATTGCTGTAACAGGGAGGCCCCAATTGCGAACACAGGGAAATAAAATATGTTCGCGCATCCCTAGTAGTAATATAATTTATAATAAAAACAGTGAATAATCTGGTTAGTCATATTGGACTGCTATTGTTTTGAACACTACTGTGCAAGATGCATATTAAAAGTATTCTCTGAGAATTCGATGAGTAGCCTGTGACATAATTCAAACAGCAACTGTCCTAGTCACATCAATATGACTGTATATTAAAGAAATAGAACTCAAAAGGTACAAGGGGTCTGTATATTCTCCCCGTGTTTGCGTGGGTTTACTCTCAGTACTCTGCTTTCCTCCCATACTTCACAGACATAATGTTGGTTAATTTAGACTTTGAGCTCCAATGGGGACAGTGTTGCAAATGTATGTAAAGCGCTGTGGAATTAATAGTGCTATATACACCATGTTCCAAATTACTATGCAAATTGGTTTTAAGTGTCATAGGGTTTTTTTTTGTCAATGAAACCCATTGATGGTATTGTGTCTCAGGGTTCTTTGGATGACTGAAATCAATCTCAGATATCTGTGATAATTAGTTTGGCAGGTGAGCCCAATAAATGGAAAAATAGGTGTTCCACAATATTAAGCAGGCCACAGTTTTCAAGTAACATGGGAAAGAAAAAGGATGTCTCTGCTGCCGAAAAGCAACAAATAGTACAGTGCCTTGGACAAGGGATGAAAACATTAGATATTGCACGAAAACGTAAGCGTGATCATCATACTGTGAAGAGATTTGTGGCTGATGCTGAGCACAGACGTGTTCGTGCAGATACAGGCAGAATGAGGAAGGTTTCTGTCAGGCAAGTTCATCGGATTAAGGGAGCAGCTGCTAAAAAGGCCTTACAAACCAGCAAACAGATATTTGAAGCTGCTAGTGCCTCTGGAGTCCCTCGAACATCAAGATATAGGATCCTTCAAAGGCTTGCTGTGGTGCATAAACCTACTATTCAGCCACCCCTAAACAGTGCTCACAAGCAGAAATGTTTGCAGTGGGTCCAGATATACATGAAGACTAATTTTCAAACAGTCTTGTTTACTGATGAGTGCCGAGCAACCCTGGATGGTGCAGATGGATGGAGTAGTGGATGGTTGGTGGATGGCCACTATATCCCAAGAAGGCTGCAACGTCAGCAAGGAGGCGGAGGAGTCCTGTTTTGGGCCGGAATCATTGGGAGACAGCTGGTAAGCCCTGACAAGGCTCCTGAAGGTGTGACAATGACCTCTGCAAAGTATATAGAGTTTCTGACTGAGAACTTTTTTCCATGGTACAAAAAGCAAAAATGTGCCTTCAGGAGCAAAATCATCTTCATGCATGACAATGCACCATCTCATGCTGCAAAAGATACCTATGTGTAATTAACTGCTATGGGCATAAAAGGGATAAACCCATGGTGTAGCCACCATCTTCCCCTGACTTCAACCCTATAGAGAATCTTTGGAGTATAATCAAGCAAAAGATACGGTATATGAGTGTGGGAGGCAGTTTACATCAAAACAGCAGCTCTGGGAGGCTATTCTGACATCATGCAAAGAAATACATGCAGAACCTCTCCAGAAACCCACAAGTTCAATGGATGCAAGAATTGTGAAGGTGATATCATAGAGGTTAACATGTAACTTGGCCTGTTAGGATGTTTTGGAGTTAAACAGCTTTTTATTTCAGTGAATGTGACCTCCTAATGCTGCAAATTCAACAAATGAGCATTTTCAGTTCTTTCAAACATATGAAATGTTTAGAAACTCTACTGTGCCTAATAATTTGGAACAGTGCATTTAGAGTTTTTTCTTAATTTTGAAGATTATACTGTTATCATTGGGAGGTTTCTGTAATAAAATTCGATGTATACAGTCATGACCAAAAGTATTGACACCCCTGCAATTCTGTCAGATAATACTCAGTTTCTTCCTGAAAATGATTGCAATCACAAATTCTTTGGTATTATTATCTTCATTTTAATTTTCTTCAATGAAAAAACACAAAAGTGAATGAAGCAAAAAGCAAAACATTAATCATTTCACACTAAACTCCAAAAATGGGCCGGACAAAAGTATTGGCACCCTTAGCCTAATACTTGGTTGCACAATCTTTAGCCAAAATAACTGCGATCAACCGCTTCCGGTAACCATGAATGAGTTTCTTACAATGCTCTGCTGGAATTTTAGACCATTCTTCTTTGGCAAACTGCTCCAGGTCCCTGATATTTGAAGGGTGCCTTCTCCAAACTGCCATTTTTAGATCTCTCCACAGGTGTTCTATGGGATTCAGGTCTGGACTCATTGCTGGCCACCTTAGAAGTCTCCAGTGCTTTCTCTCAAACCATTTTCTAGTGCTTCTTGAAGTGTGTTTTGGGTCATTGTCCTGCTGGAAGACCCATGACCTCTGAGGGAGACCCAGCTTTCTCACATTGGGACCTACATTATGCTGCAAAATTTGTTGGTAGTCTTCAGACTTCATAATGCTATGCACACGGTCAAGCAGTCCAGTGCCGAGGCAGCAAAGCAACCCCAAAACATCAGGGAACCTCCGCCATGTTTGACTGTAGGGACTGTGTTCTTTTCTTTGAATGCCTCTTTTTTCTCCTGTAAACTCTATGTGGATGCCTTTGCCCAAAAAGCTCTACTTTTGTCTCATCTGACCAGAGAACATTCTTCCAAAACATTTTTGGCTTTCTCAGGTAAGTTTTGGCAAACTCCAGCCTGGCTTTTTTTATGTCTCGGGGTAAGATGTGGGGTCTTCCTGGATCTCCTACCATACAGTCCCTTTTCATTCAGACACTGACGGATAGTAGGGGTTTACACTATTGTACCCTTGGACTGCAGGGCAGCTTGAACTTGTTTGAATGTTAGTCGAGGTTCTTTATCCACCATCCGCACAATCTTGCGCTGAAATCTCTTGTCAATTTTTCTTTTCCGTCCACATCTAGGGAGGTTAGCCACAGTGCCATGGGCTTTAAACTTCTTGATGACACTGCGCACGGTAGACACAGGAACATTCAGGTCTTTGGAGATGGACTTGTAGCCTTGAGATTGCTCATGCTTCCTCACAATTTGGTTTCTCAAGTCCTCAGACAGTTCTTTGGTCTTGTTTCTTTTCTCCATGCTCAATGTGGTACACAAGGACACAGGACAGAGGTTGAGTCAACTTTAATCCATGTCAACTGGCTGCAAGTGTGATTTAGTTATTGCCAACACCTGTTGGGTCCCACAGGTAAGTTACTGGTGCTGTTAATTACACAAATTAGAGAAGCATCACATGATTTTTCTAAGGGTGCCAATACTTTTGTTCACCCCCTTTTTTATGTTTGGTGTGGAATTATATCCAATTTGGCTTTAGGACAATTCTTTTTGTGTTTTTTTCATTGAAGACAAATTAAATGAAGATAATAATACCAAAGAATTTGTGATTGCAATCATTTTCAGGAACAAACTGAGTATTATCTGACAGAATTGCAGGGGTGTCAATACTTTTGACCATGACTGTACTCTAACAGGTGATGACTTTTATTTCACTGACTGTCATTTGCACCGACCATTTAGGAAAATCAGAGAAAAAGAACATTTGCATAATAATTTGGAACATGGTGTAAATGAATACATATTATCATCTCAACTGTCAAGAAGGCTTCAGCCATAAGTACAAAGCGCTCTCTTTTCACTGAGAGGTAGTGCTATCATGACATGGAATAAATATTTTCACTGAGTACAATAGGGAGGCTTTCTCCTGCTTCAATAATCAGGTACTGAAAAGATTTATTCAGTCTGTTTCTCAATTGTCAGAGGAGCTCCCGTCATAATCATACATACCTCTCAGCTGAAAAGCAGTCCTGACATGAGGTGAATGCAGCCGCCCTATCCCCACGGTCAGCATTCATGGCAGACCGGCTTTGCCCTGCATTCACAATCCACTGTGCTGGTACTGTACAATGCATTATAGAAACAGCGCAAACACGCTCCATAATGAGGCTAATTATACCGATCTTGTTGCTTGTGGCTAAGGGCCGCTTCACACTGCGGCATGATCCGGTCCGGTGCTGTCCGGGATGACCCAGACAGCCGTGGACTGGATCAGCACACAGGACTGGGGGGCTATTATTTTCTCCGGTCCGGTGTGCAGCACACGCAGTTCCCGCTGCTGATAAGTCAGGACCGCGGGCGCCGCAGTCCTGACCTGTCAGCAGCTGCAGCTGCGTGCGCTGCACACAGGACCGGGGGGCATAATAACCCCCAGTCCTGCGTGCTTATTCGGCCCGCGGCTGTCTGGGTCATCCCGGACAGCACTGGACCGGATCACACCGGTGTGAAGCGGCCCTTAAATGGAATTTATCATCAGGTTTTTGCCACCTAATGTGGGAATAGCATAATGTAAAGACATAGACCCTGATTCCAGTGATGTGTTACCTATTGGGTTGCTGATTGTATTTGTGTATAATTGACTGTTTAATCAGCTGGAGATTATCATTACAGGACTTCTTGTCCTGCTGCCAGGTTTCTTTTGAAGGTTTCCATGGTAGGCAAGAGTCTGATATGTTAGGGCAGAAAGTTCCAGAGTATGGGGGAAACACAGGAGAAGTCTTGAATGTGATTTTGGGAAGAGATGAGGGGAGTAGAGAAGATCTTGAGAGGATTGCAGTTTGCATAAAGGCGTGTACCAAGAAACCATATCGCAGATGGATGGAGGAGATCGTTAGGGTTTTGAACTTGGGCCTCTGAGGAATAGAGAGCCAGTGAAGGGCTTGGCAGAGAGAGACTGGTGGATTGGTCATGCAGCAGCATTTAGGATAGATTGAAGGGGTGGAAGAGTGCAAGAGGGGAAACCAGACAACAGAAGGTTGCAGTAGTCGAGGTAGGAGATGATGAGAGCAAAAGTGTGTTTGCAGTTTCTCGGTCAAGGAATGTAATAATTTTGAGTTGTCTGTAGATGTGGTAAGGGCTTGGATGTGTGGCTTGAAGGAAAGGGTAGTCAAGGATCACCCTGAGGCACTGAGCATGTGGGGCTGGGGCAAGTGAGTAGCCATTGACTTTGATGGTGTGGTAGAGTGAGATGTGGGTAATATGATGAATTCAGTTTTGTCCATGTTCAGTTTTAGATATCAAGCAGGAAAGAAAGATGGAATAGCGGACAGACATTGTGGGATTTTGGTTAGTAAGGAGGTAATGTCAGGTCCAGAGATGTAGATCTGTGTCATCAGCATAGAGAGGATACTGAAAGCCATGGAACTCTCTGAGCTTTCTCAGGACAAGGGTGTAGATGGAGAAGAGTAGGAACCCTAGCACCGAACCTTGAAGGACACCGACAAATAGGGTGCAAGATAAGGAGGTTGTGTTGGAGAGGGTGACACAATGTCCAGTCTGATAGAAATTAAGGGATTCAGTAGAGGGCCACGTTTGTAATAACAACAGAAGAGAGAATCTGTAACAGGAGGAAGTGGTCTACAGCAGGGATGGGGAACCTCTGCGCCTAGGGCCATTTGGAAATTTCTACTGTCCTTCGGGTGCCGCACAAAATTATCAACTTGAACATGACCTGCTATATTTGGTTAAACAATTAAAGGGAACTTGTCAGATAAACAACCTATCACTGTCTGCACCTGCAGCTTCATAGTACTATTCTAATCATCACTATCTTAGCTAATAGTGTAATGTTAAAGGTAAAAAAAAAACATTTATACACTTATATTTTCTTATGCAAATGAGGCAGTGTGTAGACACCTTGGAGGACGTAGTCACACTGGCAGATAGTTAACATTTCTGCCAAATGTCAGAAGATGCTGCAGAGCCTGTAGGACACCACGACCATGTGACTATAAGCCTCCAAAGCCCATAATTTTGCTTGCTTAGCTCTGCCCACTATGGTCACATGATCATTAAATCACACAGGTCATTTATCCAGAAACGATTGGGCCTTACCACACTGAGAATCCCAGCCTCCACCTGCCGTGTTTTACCTTGGCTGGCAAATAAAAATAGGGTGAAGTGCACATCAATATTTTAAAATGTTGGAAAATAATTAAAACCAAATAAAATTGTGCTCCCCCTTAATTTTTCATAGCCAGCTAAGGTAAAACAAGGCAGATCGGGATAGCTGCCCCTAACTGCCTGCTTTACACCTGTGCTGGCTACCAAAAATCCAGCGAAGCTACATGCGTTTTTTTTAAAAAGATTATTATTTACACATATAACTAAACATAAGCCTACTTACCAGTTCAATATATCAAAAAAGTTGGCACACACATTAGTGCGCCGTTGTCACATGATCGCTGACTTCCGGCTGCCGTCACATGACCGGAAGGATCGTCACTACCCCTCCTCCTCGCACACGAATGGCGGCACAGCGGGATAAAAGCATGGGAGACACACAACTCCTCCTGCCCCACCACACAGCGCTCATGCAGTAAGGTAATTCTGATTCTAAAGGACTCACTTTTGCACTTTTACACTGCTCTTTATGCATCTTTTTCACTGCGACCTACCTTTGTTTCACTATGCTTTATAACATAGGACCTTTTCACCAAAGGGGCAGCAGTAAAAGATCCTGATCCATATTAAGGTACGCTGCATTCATTCTAAATATGGTTTCTATTAATTTACCATCTTTGACCCAGATTTTGTTCCCATAACCTAGGTGTAAGGGACTAGCACTATTAAAAATACCCCTTCAATAGAAGGATAATCTATGCACCTGAGTACGACTGCAGTCATGGCCAAAAGTTTTGAGAATGACACCAAAATTATATTTTCACATGATCTGCTGCCCTCTGGTTTTTATTTGTCTGATGTTTATATCACATACAGAAATATAATTGCAATCATATTAGGAGTACCAAAAGGTTATATTGACAGAATGAGTTAATGCAGCAAGTCAATATTTGCAGTGTTGACCCTTCTTCTTCAGGACCTTTGCAATTTTCCCTGGCATGCTCTCAATCAACTTCTGGACCAAATCCTGACTGATAGCAGTCCATTCTTGCATAATCAATGCTTGCATTTTGGCAGAATTTGTTTGTTTTTGTTTGTCCACCCGTCTCTTGATTACTGACCACAAGTTCTCAATGGGATGAAAATCTGGGGAGTTTCCAGGCCATGGACCCAAAATCTCTATGTTTTGTTCCCTGAGCCATTTAGTTATCATCTTTGCTTTATGGCAAGGTGCTCCATCATGCTGGAAAAGGCATTGTTGGGCGCCAAACTGCTCTTGGACGGTTGGGAGAAGTTGCTCTTGGAGGACATTCTGGTACCATTCTTTATTTATGGCTGTGTTTTTAGGCAAGACTGTGAGTGAGCCGATTCCCTTGGCTGAGAAGCAACCCCACACATGAATGGTTTCAGGATGCTTTACAGTTGGCATGAGACAAGACTGGGGTTAGCGCTCACCTCTTCTTCTCCGAATAAGCTGTTTTCCAGATGTCCCAAACAATCGAAAAGGGGATTCATCAAAGAAAATGACTTTACCCCAGTCCTCAGCAGTCCACTCCCTGTACCTTTTGCAGAATATCAGTCGGTCCCTGATGTTTTTTCTGGAGAGAAGTGGCTTCTTTGCTGCCCTCCTTGAAACCAGGCCTTGCTCAAAGAGCCTCCGCCTCACAGTGCGTGCAGAAGCACTCACACCAGCCTGCTGCCATTCCTGAGCAAGCTCGGCACTGCTGGTAGTCCGATCCCGCAGCTGAAACAGTTTCCCTTGCTGGTCTTTCTTGGGTGCCCTGGAGCCTTTTTGACAACAATGGAAGCGCTCTCCTTGAAGTTCTTGATGATGCGATAAATTGTTGACTGAGGTGCAATCTTTCTAGCTGCGATACTCTTCACTGTTAGGCCATTTTTGTGCAGTGCAAGGATGGCTGCACGTGTTTCTTTAGAGATAACCATGGTTAACTGAAGAGAAACAATGATACCAAGCACCAGCCTCCTTTTAAAGTGTCCAGTGGTGTCATTCTTACTTAATCATGACTGATTGTTCGCCAGCCCTGTCCTCATCAACACCCACACCTGTGTTAATGGAACAATCACTAAAACGATGTTAGCTGCTCCTTTTAAGGCAGGACTGCAATGATGTTGAAATGTTTTTGGGGGTTAAAGTTCATTTTCTAGGCAAATATTGACTTAGCAAGTAATTACTGTTAAGCTGATCACTCTTTATGACATTCTGGAGTATATGCAAATTGCCATTAGAAAAACTGAAGCAGTAGACTTTGTTAAAATTAATATTTGTATCATTCTCAAAACTTTTGGCCATGACTGTACTAATATACAAATAAGCTACCGTATATACTTGTGTATAAGCCGACCCCCCTACTTTTGCCCCCAAAAGTTGGTAAAAGTTATTGACTCGCGTATAAGCCTAGGGTATGAAATGCAGCAGACCCCCCATCCTATTATATAGCCCCCCGTCACTGGTATATAGCACCCCTCAGTAATGGTATACAGGCCCCTCAGCAGTGGCATACAGGCCCCTCAGCAGGTATACTGGCCCCCAGTGGTGGTATATAGGCCCCTCTGCAGTGTATATAGGCCCCTGTGCGGTGTAAACAGGCCCTCAGTGGTGGTATACTGGCCCCCAGTGGTGGTATATAGGCCCCTCTGCAGTGTATACAGGCCCTCAGTGGTGGTATACAGGCCCCTCTGCAGGTATACTGGCCCCCAGTGGTGGTATACAGGCCCCTCTGCAGTGTATACAGGCCCTCAGTGGTGGTATATAGGCCCCTCTGCAGTGTATACAGGCCCTCAGTGGTGGTATACAGGCCCCTCTGCAGGTATACTGGCCCCCAGCAGTAACACACAGCCCCCCCTTCTTATGTTCCCCCCAGGCTGCGGCACTTGTCAAAATAACAAACACTTTATACATCACCTCTCCGGCGCAGCTCCTCCGGTCCCGGCTTCTTCCTTCTTGTGCCGGCTTCTAGTGCTGTGAGCGGGCGCAGGAGATGACGTCATCTGCTGCGCCCGATCACATGACATCGGCACAAGCAAGAAGAAGAAGCCAGGACCGGAGGAGCGGAGGAGCTGCGCCGGAGAGGTGATGTATAAAGTGTTTGTTATTTTGACAAGTGCCGCAGCCTGGGTCGGGGGGACATACTAAGGAGGGGGGGCTGTGTGTTACTGCTGGGGGCCAGTGTATTGCAATATGCACGGCATCCCCCCGCCGCTGATGGACGGGGGATGCCATGCATATTCATTACATTAATGAGGCAGCCCCACGTGACCGACCGAGGTCACTGCGGCCCCCTCCTGCCTCCTCCAGCCCCCGGTCACAGCCCGCCCCCCCACTGTATACCGAGTGACTCGCGTATAAGCCGAGGGGGGGACTTTTCAGCCCAATTTTTGGGCTGAAAAACTCGGCTTATACGCGAGTATATACGGTTAAGTATAACCTATTCACCTCTAGAATTATATGCTGTCCACATTCTCTTCCGCAGAGAATACAGTGATCCAGAGCTTAGGATATACTACACAAGGAACGGTTTCCCTAGTGTTACATGTATCAGTCACTAGAGGTAAATACAGTCTCTCTTTCTGCCTTTTCCCTGATCTACAGCTGTTCTGTTTGATTAATTCACTTTATTTTGGCATTATCTATATTTACTAGGCTCTTTTGTGAAGACATAAGTGCCAGGGAGGCACCAGTTATGTGTGGTTTTGTTAGAATCAGTCAAATACGGTGTTATTTTGTTTCAATCATCACATCTAGCATGATTAGATAGATGTGATATATCTTTTTGATTCATTTACATTTTTGTGAACACAATTATCCTTGTATTCATTTATCTAGTAGGTTATAAAAACAAGTATCCAAGATACACGGTCCGGTGAAAACCGTTTACCTTGGACCCAAGAAAATGTAAGTATCTGTTCGTACATAAAAGAACCTATACAATCACGTTTTCAGCGTAGGTATGCTTCTGTTTTTCATTTATACGGAGTATGACTGATGTATTTTCTGTACACGGATTTTCTATTTTACATGTGTCTTATCTTTGTTTCCTTATTTGTTGTTAAAAATTTTTTTTTCCCCTGAAGAAGACTCCTAGAGTCGAAACATTGGGAATTAACCTCATTACATTAAGAAAACAAACGTTTTTGCTGAAATACAAACAACCATCTATGTGTATTTTTTGTGTTTGCCAGCTTTTTTGATATATTGGGATTACTTTTTATGCACCTCCCTATGGTGAGCCAAGTTCTTACCAGTTCAATCAGTATGGAAAAATCAATTTTCATGTGCTGGTTCCAAGACATTTTTTGCTACAGAAAACTGACCACATTACAAACTATACTCTAAACTGTATATTCTTCACTATACTAAAGTGTACCTAAAATGATGGGTGTTCCCTGTTCCTGCAACATCACATTCTGCGGATTTAAGGGAAATTATGCATCAAATATGCTTTAAATATGCTACAAAAATGCAGAGTGGGAACACTGCTGCGTATGTGGAGTGAACATTGAGGTCTATGGGTGAAAAACTGACATGCTGCAGATTTTCCTGCACTAAAAATCGCTCCATTTCTGCCATACTGCTGCAGATTTGGGACAAATGTGCAGTGTGTCTGCACTAAAATCATGGCAAAACCTGCAATATATCTGCAGCATGGGCACACAGCCTTACACAGCGGAGTCTGATCCGCAAAAAGGAAGAGATATGATAAGCTCTTACAGACAGAGCGGTTATTAAAAAGCATGTGTATATGGATCAGTAAAAGGATGTGTATATAGATCAGTAAAACTATGGGTCTGTGTGCTCTCCAAGAAGTAGCCCAAGGCTCATTTTCAGGGACATATTTGTGGCAATCACCAGGTAATCCACTTTTTCTCACTGCTGGTGTAATAGTATCTACGTGGTAATAAGCCTTTATGGTGCAGGAAGAGACAAGCCTGTGGCCAACTGCTGTGTATAAACATGTTTAGGTGATACATTTATAGTAGCAAAATAGTAAAATCAAGCTGTTAATCACTCTTATGTTAAAATATAATTCATAATATTCTGCACATACTGCATTGAACTGATGTACCAGGTAGCCAATTCATTATATATTTTAGGAGACGGAGTTGGTCCATTTTATACCGAGTGACTCCACAGCCCTGAGCAATAAATATTCTTTATAGTTGTGTGCACACATTAAAATGTTATCACTCAGATTGTGTTAATATAAATGCATCAATCTCCAGAGATTACTTTGACAATACAAAGAAATAGGGGTTTTGTTTAATAGATTAAAAGAAAATAAAGAAATCCCACTGAATTGATCCTCATGTAAATTGTATCCACCTTTTTAATAAACCCAATAACAGATTCTTCTGCATGCGCAGGACACAATACAAAGTCTTGTAAAGCTTTTCTCCTGATGAGCCTTCCTCTTATTTACAATTACACACACTTGCCAGGTCACATCTCCACCATGACTGCAGATTTGGAAATTGGGCATTACAAACTTGGATTTGTGGAGACCTACATGAGGTATACACAAGCAGGAGAAGTTCGGAATTTCTTTATGGATACATAATGTTCATATTACTTTTATCCAATCTAAAGGCCACGGTTTTCTTCAACATCACATATTTCTCATGTGCCTCTCCATTCCAGAGTTGATCCCTCTTCCCTGCATATAACTGTGGTTAGTATAAGTAATATATATCATCCAGATTCCAAGGGAGCTCCTCGCATCTACTTACATAATTGCCTTGTGGCGTCCGTCATCCACTTCCATCCGATGTCCTCCTATCACGAGCTTAAGTGTGCATGCACAGGGCTGGTGTCATGGACAGGCCAGCAGCAGGTGATGGTGCACTACTAGTCCACATGGCTAACTTGTATGTACATGCACATTAAGCCAAGTGGTGGTGCCAAGCAGGGCCCATGTCCGCACTCGCTCTCTCTGACCCACCCACACCCCTGTGCGCTCTGACCCACCCATATCCCTGTTAGGGGGCCCCTGTGCGCAGTCTGAACCTCACCCACACCCGTCAGGGTACGAGATGCATGCAATATACTTGCACGCATCACCCGGCATTGCTGTCTTCTCTCTGGACAGGAGCATGGACTTGCTTGTGTTACTCTGCAGCTGAAACGCTCCTGCTTAGAGAGGTGGTGGTTGTGCCATCTGAGGCATGCAAGTATCTCGCACCATGTCACCAGCCTTATGACCCTACTCCATCCATTTCTTTCCCTTTGATGAGCATTCTTCATTGATTAAGGGCTTGTCTTATTTATTCCCCCACAGGAAGCACAATAGTTCCCACATATATTTTATTCTTAGATTTAGCCACTGTTTATAGATCTAAATTGATTAGACTGTATTTTCACTGTTGTATGAATGATTACATTATGGTCTATTTTATTAGGCAAATATGCCTTTTACATTGTGCGTACCACTAAGGGCAATATGTGAGCTGATTAATTGGCAAATGGTTATACTTGCATAACTACAACCCATCCTACAATATCTTTCATTTATTGGAATTTAGGGAATAAAAGCAATAAGAGAATTTAAACTTTTATGACAATGTGTATTTTGACATTTAGATGTCTGTATAACAGTTGAATATCTCATTGCTTTATGCTCTTGGTACGGTTAAATCTCTCAAAAAGACCACTCCTTACCTCAGACCAGATCACCTGAGAGACTCAGACCCCACACATTGTGCACACTGGACGCCTTTCTTTAGTAGCTCCCTCCTAGAAAACTACATTGCAATGGAATTTCTTACAGATGTCTCAGAGGATTTTATATGCAGTAAAACATTTTACTATACAAAGACTTTAACCCCCTCCAAATCCATGACTTGCATAACACAAGGTTGCTTGCTTAGACAATCATACTGTATTTTTTGCTTTATAAGACACACCAGATTATAAGGTGCATTAAATTTGGTGAAGGAAGAGAAAAAAAAATAATTTTGAAAGTTAAATAGGGTCTGTCTTATCAGTATATATGCCCCCATCCAGGTGTATATATACAGTGGGGAAAACCGTATTTAGGCAGCCACCAATTGTGCAAGTTTGCCCACTTAGGCCTGTAATTGTCATCATAGGTAGACCTCAACTATGAGAGACAAAATGAGAAAACAAGTCCTAAATATCACATTGTCTGATTTGGAAAGAAATTTTTTCAAATTTATTCATCTAATTTGATCAAATTCATCTATTATTTGATCTTGGTCATTGCCAAGATAGGATAAGTAAAGCATTGAGATGAACTTTTGTTATTGACCAAATATTTATTGAGGTCCGTGGAAGGGGTAGGAGCCCCGTCATCTCTGCTGTCTCTGCACCCCCTCCCTCCTGAGTGGGACCCTGGAATGAGGGTACCCAAATAAAGCACCTTTGAAACACGCCCAGTGAGTGCCGCTATCTTTTTTCTTTTTATGCTATTATTGATGTGATATATAGCGGGCACCCAGAGGCGGCCAGCAATGCCCCACCTCGCATATACCCATATGAAAAAATAAGCACTTCTCCTAACTTAGGAGTGCCCAGTGAACGGACTTTTTTTGATTACCAAATATTTTGTTTTTTTTCAAATTTTGGTGGAAAATAAACAAAAAAAAAACAAAGAAGTTGTCTTTCCAAATCAGACAATGTGATTTTCAGGATTTGTTTTCTCATTTTATCTCATAGTTGAGGTCTACCTTATAGCTTCTCCCTTATCCTGGTACATGCCCCCCCCTTATCCTGGAACGTGGCCCCCCACCTTATCCTGGTACATGGCCCATCCTTATCCTGGTACATGGCTCCCCCCCTTATCCTGGTACGTGCCCCCTCCTTATCCTGGTACGTGCCCCCCCTTATCCTGGTACGTGCCCCCCCCCTTATCCTGGTACATGGCCCCCCCCCCTTATCCTGGTACATGGCCCCCCCCTTATCCTGGTACATGCCCCCCCCCCCCTTATCCTGGTGCATGGCCCCCCCCCCCCTTATCCTGGTGCATGGCCCCCCCACTCCCCCTTATCCTGGTACTTAAATTCCCTATCCTGACTATGCCCCCCCCTCCATCCTGGAACATAGCCCCTTGTCCTGGATAAGAGCACCCCACCCTGGATATGGCTCACTTATCTTGGTCCATAACCTCCTGGGCCCAACTCTATTCTGGATATGGTCCCCTTCTCCTGGTACATGGCCGCCTTGTCCTGGAAATTACTAACCCAGTCATTCTGGATACAGTCACCCCATTCCGGATATGGCCCCCCTTGTCCTGGCACATAGCCCCCTTAGCCCCTTTGTTCTGGATATGGACCTCCATCATGGAATATCATTTCCCCCCCCCCCCCCCCCCCCCCGCTGCTGCCACACACAGACAAAAAAAATAAATGATGGAACGCACCCTCCATCGCTCCTTGCTCTCAGCTCAGCGATGTCTTCCTGTGTCCGAGCATCGGATCTTGTGACCGGGGCAGACACCGACGTCATCACTGTGCTGTGACGGTCACATGATCTGATGCCGGCACAGACACAGGAAGACACCACTGAGCTGGGAGCGACTGTGGGCGAGTTACATTGTGTAGTTTTGTGTGTGTAGCAGCAGGTGGGGATATATTGTGATGGGGGGGCATATCCAGAAATGGGGGTGACTACAGGCACAAATAATATGCGTTGCTTCCCCAGCCCAACTCTCAGTGTGGCTTGAACACTGAGGTGATGAACAGGGGGATGCAGCGTTTATTAAATGAGCATAATGAGCAGGGGAACATGACTACAGGCAGCCTCTGCAGCCGACGCTAGCTCCCAGAAACGAGTCCAAAGCTTCCTTTCCCCACCCCCACAGCACCAGCATGTGTTCAGATTATAAAATGCACCTCTCACTTTCCCCCAAACTCTAGGGGAACAAAAGTTATCTGGAAAATACGGCATCGTACAGGTACAGCGTTTTTGAATGAGAGTATGAGTTCTCAGATATGAAAAGGAGAAGAGATCTAGGGAAAATTTCTATTACAAATGTTGCACACTATTTTTTCCCCCTTTGTTTAACTAGATGTAATAAATAGAGTTCTGCTACGTCTGTAATATGTATTATTGTTTCTGTATAAAAGCCACCCATTTTTTATGTACAACTTTTGGTATGTCCTTTGAAAACTTAGAAGATTTGTTAAAAAAATAAAATATAGTGACCAAATGCTTTTGACACTTGCTTTAGTGGCTCTTACTAATATTGTCCTCGTCCTGAACGTCACCTGTTAGTGCAGTCTTGCTCCGCATTGCCATGTGCAGTATCTCTCACGTAGTGGAGGATGATGGACAGGTCAGGTCACATACTCTTCATCAGCAGTGATTTTATGGATATGATGAGAACTGTGTAGTCTGTCGAGAGGGCTGAACTGCCATGTGCGGGCAGAGAACCTGTAATACTTACCGTATATATTAGTAAGTGCCACAAAATTACATGTTTAAAACATCTGTTAAAAATAAAAATGACTAAACTGCATTAAATGTGATCTTTCATGACAAGGACATATAGGAAAAGTACTCTAAGTAAAGTCAGAAAAATAATAAACTCCAAGGGAAAGCGGTCATCTGAAACAAAGCTTAAGACATACCCAAGAATGACTAAATTTTAATGTAGAACTGTAAAGTTTACAGCAAAAATCAAAGCCATTATAAAATAATAAAAATTAAAAAGACAGAAAATATGGGAGTCCTGCCCTTTAAATTAAAAAAAAAAATGTTTTTTTTTACAGTACTATGAACATTTTCATCTGGAAACAGGACGCAACAAAAGACAAAATCCCAAAAATAATAATTTGAGAGTCAGAAACTGGTGTTTTCAACATACAAATATGAAATGACGTAAGAAATAAAGCCTTTAAAACAGGCTAGCGGTCTTAACTTGAACTTTCCAAGTAAAGGCATCAGCTTCACAAAAATTGTGATACCAATGTAATATGTCGTGTCAACTACTTTTTGACACATGAATAATCAATTAAGCTATCAAAGTCTATTATCCCCAGCGACCTGGAGACGCACATCGGATCTTCCTCTCAGGTAATCAGAGAGGGAAATCAATAGTAGTTCCAGAAGTTTTAATTAGATGAGAACATGTACTGGCATGATTACAAGGGATTGTATACCGCACTGTGCCTCCTCAGGTCAATCTCATGGCATTCATAAAGCCTCTATTTAGTAGGGAGACATTCGGAATATACAAGAGCCATTGGGACCCGTACATGCTCTAACTAATTAAATCTTATTGACTAAACAGGAAAAAAATCTAAAGAAAAAAACCCTAAATAGTATGGGCTACCTCACATTATTACTGAGCTGTGCAAGGTATTCTCGTAACTCTTTGGCAGCTTTAAATCTGCCGTATCTTTTCTTTGGGTTTGCACATTCGTCCAACAGTGTCCCAAGAAGCCGTCTTTGGCAACTTCAGCTGGAGGGTCGTGAAGAAGGCCACCAGAAGTTCCTCGCCACGTAGCATGTCTGGACAGTAGGTTCTGGCAAATGGCGTAATAGTTATGATCCACAGTAGTACGCGAGCAAAGAATTTCTTTTGAGAAAGAGAGGCATGCTTCTTTGTCACAGTCATCGAATTTGCTTTCATACCACACGTCCCAGTTTTCAGGTTTATCTGAAAATGCAAAGAGAAATTTGATTTAGTGTAACATCTGTTGTGAAAAACAAACAGGCATAGAAATAATAAGGTAACGCAGATTTACTGGAAATCCCATTCAGGAACATTGCACATTTCTTTCACTTTACATTTAAAGAGGTATTCCCATCTCCAAGATCCTATCCCAATATGTAGTAGGTGTAACTATCTTAACAAATCCCTCCAATTAGAAATGCACTATAATTCTCCTTATATATCTATGTCTGTTGTCTCATGTGACAGGCAATCCAGCTTATGCGTCAATCATTACATCCACGCATATTGACAGCTAGTTGCTCCCGGTCATAACTATCTACTTACATAATTGTGGAGGACGGCCCCAATTAAGATCACCTTATTGACCATCTGTGGCCAGCCGACACCACACGAGGCCACCCCAGCACGACAGGGCGCACCATCATCGTGATGTCACCACCCTCCTCCCGATGCATAGCATCAGGCCCCGTCAAGTGGACACAAGCTGCAATGTCTCTCACATGAGGTAACATATATAGCTATAACAGGAGAGCTATACATTTCTAATTGGAGACATTTGCTAGTATAATTTTTATTACACCTACTACATACTGGATAGAACCTTGGAGATGTGAACACCCCTTTAAGATGCAGGTCACTAACAAATATTTAAATGGTTCCTTAAACTTTAAAATACTGGAGCTTACCCCTAACAAAAAAAAAGTTAAAAGTGCCAACCACTAAGTGCCCTCCCTTGCGTCCACTGCCTGTTGTCAAGTGTAATCCCTATATAGGTGCAGAGACAGTGAGCTAGATTACTGGAAGTGTATTTGTGGAGGCAGCAGCAGTGTCTACAGGTGTCCTGTCTGTCCCCTTCTGCTCTCCTATTTGTCGACTTGCATACAGGCAGAACGCTGGCACTGTTCAGTCACTGTCAATAATATCAGACTGTGTAAGAACAAGTTACAATAGAGTATTAGTAACACCCAGGTGTCTGTGAATTGATTCCACTGTTGCAGTGTCCCCAAGTTGCTGGGTTCTCTGTTTCCTTATACATAGCTACAGGCCACCTCCATGCATTGCTACTGATGGCTGTGACACGTGCATCTTCAGGTTACAAGTTAGGGAATGGAATATAGAAACAAAGCATCTGTTTTATCTGGAAATTGAACACTCAAAATAAACAGCACTGGCCAAGCCTTGTCATGAACATTCGGGGTGGAGGTCATCTAGATCACTGGTTCCCAAACTCCAGTGCTCACAGCCCCCAACAGGTCATGTTTTCAGGATTTCTTTATTATTGCACAGGTGATGCCTGATGAGGATTCCTTCACCGATGCACTTCTAAAGAAATCCTGAAAACAAGATCTTTGGGACCGGTAGGACTGGGTTTGGGAAACACTGATCTAGATTAGATATAAGGGACAAAATACTTATGAATTAATTGAACACTGCAAGATTTATTTTTTTTCCAATTACTTTTCAAGCATCTGAAATACAATCCTACAGATACAGTTTGCAACACTATTGACTGCAGTAAAGATTTATAATCCAACTGACTTTGTACCAAGACAAAGCAATTAAATATCTAATATGGGAATAACCATTTATGATCATATACATCAGGACAACTAAGGCCCCACAGATAACCTCAGCAGACCGTTCTTCTCACTGTATGGCTACACATACCTTACTGGTCTGGGGACTGAATGTAGTGTATGTGCTCACTTGGTGTTTTTGCTGCGTTAGTGATCAGTTTTTGGAACTGCTTTTGTTTTTTAAACTGCAGCAAAAACGGATCAGTCAGAACATCTGCCAGCAATGTGAATGGGATTTTCAATTTGCTGTGCAGACGTCAGTGTTTTTGAATGCTGTATTAGTGGTGCAAAAAGCGCATCTAGGAAAAAAAAAATTAGCGTCAATTATTGCTCCTTTTTTTGCTGTGCTTTGACTCAGCTCAAAAAACTAAAAAATATAAAAAAATAAAAAACAGATTGGTATTCACACACCATAAACGCTTCATATTCTTATTAGAGAGTAAGGCTGGAATCACACTGTCCGTGTGAAATAGAGTAGAGTCACTCGGACGAGTCATGGATGGCTAACTTGGACTGACCTTCCCCTCTCTGAATGGAATGTCAGCTGCTTGTTTACAAGCAGCTCCACACTCCTGTCCTGACAGGGGTGGCAGTCCAAGTTAGCCACTGTCAGAGACTCGTCTGAGTGACTCGCATTTCACTCGGACAGTGTAATTCCAGCCAAAGAGAGTCCTACGTCCTGCTTTAAAAAAGCAAAACCAGACCACTAAGGAGAAAAAAAAAACAGCAAACAGCAACACAAACACAGATGATGAGTTTGTAATGCTTTTTGCAAAAAAAAACAAAAAGAAAAAAATCAATTTTGGCTCCAGAGAATTCACCAAAAACAGAGCACAAATGCCCAGTGGCACAAAGCCTAAAGAGCAGGGGGCCCATGTTCTAAAGATTTCGGGGAATCCGATGTTTATCACCTATCCAGCACAACTATAACTCCATGTCAAATGTCAGCAATTCTCTGAAAAGTCGTGTGACAAAACATTTGTGACTATTTTAGAGTTCTGATTTTATGTCCTTGGCCACGTCAATTCCTCTGATGCGAGCTCACACACTGAGGTTACATCATTCCCACACGTCAGCTGATCCGACGCGAAAGGCATCGTTCAGATCAGTGATCCACCCAACATTGTTAACCCTCTGGATCATGCTGTCATTCACCAACAGTGTGATCCAAAACACCGCAGTGGGATCGCACTGTTCACCCCCTTCTGGACATGATGCGATCACAGGCTTTGATGTGTTGCTGTGACAGTCCGGGTTCAGCTGATGACCCTGAAAGCTATCATGAATCACTTCCTGCCATCAATGCCTGAGCTGCTTTGCTGGCAAAAAGTGATAATTGTGCTATGTAGAGAGCTGCTGATGATCTCCTGCACAATGTGAGCGATTGCACTGTGCAGTGTTGAGGCGCCCTAAAAGGCTATGTCAAACAAAGTAAAACGTTTTAAAAATAGATATAAAAAAACACCTCTATCAAATATAAAATCAATAATCAGATTGGTAAATTGCATAACAGGAATAATAAAAAAAAGTCCAAATGCAAAATTACGTATATTTTGGTAGCCACAACACTGCAATAAAATGCAATAACGGTGATCAAAACAGCACATCTACCCAAAACTGTATTATTAGAAACATCAACTCAAGCCGCAAAAATAAGTCATCACACAGCCCAAATCCTGAAACATAATGCTATGGTTGCAGAAAATGGCACAAAATATTAGATTCTTTCTTTAAAAACTTCTGAATTATTTTTCACCACTTAGATAAAAGTATACCTGTTTGGTAGCTACAAACTTGTGCTGACCTGAAGCATCATGCTGACACGTCAGTTTTACCACATAGTAAACATTGGGAATAAAAATAAACCAAAATCAGTGTGGAATTTCACTTTTTTTGCAACTTCACAGCAATCTGAATTTTTTTCCCCATTTTCCTGTACACCATATGGCAAAATAAATTATTTCATTCAAAAGCACAACTCGTCCCGCAAAACACAAGCCCTCGTATGTCTATGCTGATGGAAAAATAAAAAGTATTGGCTCTTAGAAGAAGGGGAGGGAAACCGGAAAAATCACCCGGAGGTGAAGGGGTTCAACTGCCAAAATGAAGAATAGTCACACAAAGTGTATGCTGCCATGTTGTAAAAGCCTTCAACAAAAAAAGCAATGTTTTATCATCTATTTTCATGTAAGGGTACCTTTAAGAGACTGGAGATAATTGGAAACTGCAAGCGAGGGTCTGACACTGTAAAAGGCATTATTGCATTTAAGCTATACATCTGAGAAAATTTAATTACACCTAATATAAACCAGCGCATGTTACACTGATTAACTAGATCAGAAATTAAATTAAAGTACAGCATTTTGGAATATTCCCCAGACTCCGTTCCAATATCAGCAGCAAATATATTGCTCTTGTTCTACCAGTTTTCATAGACACCTAAACACAAAGAGCAAAACAAAAGGCACAGCCGACATTACAAACCACAGTAAAGTGTGCACTAGATCATCCTCCAATGTGTGCAGGAAAATAGAAGATTCATTGGAGAGACTTCACCGATCAATCACGTCTGTCCTATAGAGGAACAGGTGCTGAACTTCCAGAACAAGATAAATATGGGCACGAATCTAAAGCAAGCTGACAACTTATTATCTGGCTGGCTCTCCCGACAGCGGCACCAGCTTGGTTTTGTGCCCACTTGTCTGTTTATTTATACATGCCAGCACTTCATTGCCACAAGTCCAAAAATAACAACCCAATGATAATTTATTATTCATACCTCTGCTCGCTTCTTTAAGCTGAACATGGACAAAACAGTTCATAGTCTCTCCCCCCCCCCCCCAAGACGCTCCCCCTCACTACCTGACCTATCCATTGTCGTCAACGACTGCTCTCTCTCCAGTGTCCCACGCCAAGTGCCTCGGGGTTATCCTTGATAATTCCCTCTCATTCCAGCGCCACATCCAGGCCCTCGCCACCTCCAGCTCAAAAAAATCTATAGGATCTGCACTTTCCTTGACCACGACACTGCTAAAACCCTTATTCACGCTCTCATCATCTCCCGCCTCGACTACTGCAACCTCCTGCTCACTGGCCTCCCCAATACCTCCCTTGCATCTCTCCAATCTATCCTGAACTCCGCTGCCTGCCTAATCCATCTGTCCCCCTACTACTCCCCTGTCACCCCCTCTTTCAAGCCCTTCACTGGCTCCCTACTTCCCAGAGATCCCGGTTTAAAACATTAACCATGACATACAAAGCCATTCACAACCTGTCCCCTCCATTCATCTCTGATATGGTCTCCCAATACCTACCCTCACGCAACCTGCGATCTTCCCAAGAGCTCCTCCTCTACTCCCCCCTCAACTCCTCTTCACACAACTGCACACAGGATTTCTCCCGTGCTTCACCCATACTCTGGAACTCACTGCCCCAACACATCAGACATTCTCGTACCCTGGGAACCTTCAAAAGAAGCCTGAAGACCCACCTGTTCCGCCAAGCCTACCACCTGCAATAAAACCCGGTCCACCACACCGGCTCACGACTGGAATTTCCCCCTCCCACTACATCCCCACCCGCCCCTCGTAGACTGAGCCCTCGCGGACAGAATTTCTCCCCTCTTGTATCTGTACGACCGAATTGTCCACATTTATTGTTACTCGTACTGTTACTATGTTACTTGTCCTAGTCTGCCCCTTTTAGCATATAAAGCGCCATGGAATATAATGGCGCTATATAAATAATAAATATCTGATGAACCAGGAGAGGACACAGGGTTAGTGGTATCAGTGGAATCAAATATATCTCATCACAGACCAAAATGGCATTTATCTGCCTCATGATAACAACTAGGACAAGACAGGGGTCATATTTACTAGGGAGGCTATGCTTCATAACACGATGGCTTATGGGACACAAGGACAGGGAGAAATTCTCATCATGAAGGAGGGATAGAGAGGAGCTATAGAAAGCCACATCTGGGAAGTCTCATGAGGGACAAGCCCTTAACTATGCAGACACATTGCTCTGCAACAAAAGGGCCAACATTAAAAACATGTACAATGGGGCGGCGTGGCCTGGAAGGAGATGTGAGCGGTCGCACTTCCTAGAGCTCCCGCCGAGTGCCCGCCATTAATCCTGCCTAATACCCTGTGGAGAGGTTCCTGAACCCCTGGAACTGTGCCCAGAGGTCCCCGGAGTGCAGCACAGTAGCGGGAGCCGTTCGGAACCGCTGATATGACCCGCCGCCGGCAGCGAGACGCGGGCGCGGGAGACACTGCGGGCCTCCAAGATGGCGCCGACAAGAGAGAGGAGGCGGAGAAGGCTAATGCCGCTTGCCAGCGGCGCATGGCGGCTGCAGAGAAGCTCGCACAGTTTGCGAGGAGAGAGGAGAGCTGTGCTGGAGGGACAGAAGATGGAGGTGAGGAGGCTGGGGAGGAGAATGAATCCCCCATGATTGAGGGAGAAGAGGAGGAAGTGGAGGGGCCATCACAGGAGAAAGGTGCTGGAGAAGCCGGGCAGACCCAGACAGAGGACATTATACAAGCAGAGCCCACATTAAAGGATGTGTTTGCAGTGGTGTCCTACTGCAAGGAAGCTCTAAAGACACTGACACAGCAGGTCCTAGGGGTGCAGGGAGAGATATCCACAATTAAGAAAGATCTAAAGAAAGTGGACACTAGGACCAGTGCAGTGGAGGAAAGAGTGAGCACAGCAGAGGATCATATAACTAAAATGTAGAGGATGGAGAAAAAATATATCCAACAAATGTCTGAGCTGGCTGCAAAAACGGACGATCTGGAGAACCGCTCCAGACGAAACAATCTGAGAATAGTGGGCATACCGGAGAAGTCTGAGGGGAGAAACCCCACTGAGTTCATTGAAAACTGGCTTAGAGAGAAATTTGGCTCTGAAACTCTGACGAGACTGTTTTCTGTGGAAAGAGCGCATAGGGTCCCTATGCAGCCTCAGCCGCCTGGTAAGGGCCCACGCACAATCCTCGCAAAGATCCTTAACTACAGGGACAGGGATATCATCCTGCAGAAGGCCAGAGACATGGAGGAGCTTACAATTAATGGTCACAGGATCGCCATATATCCTGATTACTCAGTGGTGGTACAGAAGCAAAGAATGAAATTCTCCACTGTAAAGAAGCGTTTGAGAGAGTTGAACGTAACATATTCTATGATCTTCCCAGCAAAACTGCGAGTGACAGCATTGGAAAAGTCTTCTTTTTTTGTGGATGCTGAGGAAGCGTCGCAATGGCTGGATATTAATGCAAGACGTATCAAGGAAGCTGGAGAATGTGCGTGAACTTTGGGAATCCTGGATGTGACTTTGAAACGGTGCTGATACCACAGATGGACATCCGGTAACTGACCCTGCATCGGTGTTTTTGTTTTGTCGCTGTTTTTTCTGGAGGACAGACGGCCAGCAGGGGGGCGATAGATCTGATGACTTTCGTTGTTCCTCTCTTTTTTCTTTTTGGATGTTATTTTTATGCGCCCCTGAACTTATTGGACAAACAGAGTGATAAGCATGGAGAGGGGGATGATATTAGAGGAATGGGGAGATGTGGGTATGATAGGAATAACCAATAAATATTGCTGTTTAAATACTATACAGTTTAAAGGTAATAGATGCTACCAGAATATTTAAATTTAAAGGTAAATAGGTTAGAAACGGTATTAAGCGGGCACGGGCGGGAGGGGGAGGGATACACCAAACATGGTGTGGAAAAGGTATTGTCTATACTCAGTGCAAGATGGGAGAAGGCAGGTATTTGGTACTTTGGTTGTAACGGGTCCAAGGTTCAGAGACCCCACTCTCGACGAGAGTACTACACAGACGATAGAGGGGAGGATGGGGGGGTGGGAAGGGGAAGAGGAGGGGAAATGGGAGGAGGGGGGAAGACAGCCAAGCATAGGGACAGCGGCAAATCGACTACAAAATATCTTGGTTGATGGGGGAACGGAATAATATTATTTGCTGGAATGTACGAGGGCTCTCGGACAAGTCAAAAAGAGGAGCGGTTATTCAATACGTGCTAAACCGTAAGCCATCAGTGATATGCCTTCTGGAAACACATTTAACAACTGATACAGTAGATGTTCTTACTAAAAAATGGGCGCAGAAGACGTACCACTCCACTTTTTCTTCCTACGCTAGGGGAGTTTCGATATTAATACATAAATCGGCACAATATGAAGAGATAGAAGTTGAAATAGATACTGATGGACAATATGTGATGGTGGTTTGTAGACTGTCCGGACAATTAATGTGTATCGTGGCAATTTATATTCCTCCGCCATATTCCAGTACTAAATTAAGAAAGATAAGAGAGACGGCGGAAAGGAAAGGGGTAATGCCATTTCTGTTGATAGGAGACTTCAATAACGTGATAGACACACAGTGGGACAGAAGCGCCACATCTGGGGGGGTTAGTAAGAACACTCTGACTCCATTTGGCTCACTGATACAAGAAATGGGGTTGACGGATCTTTGGAGGGTCAGAAATGTAGAGGAGAGATGTTTCTCTTGCTTTTCGACATCATACGACACACTTTCCCGTATTGATATGGCCCTGGGAAATAGTCTATTGGATGGGCTGATAGGGAAGGTGAAATATCTAGCCAGAGTTGTTTCAGATCATAGCCCGATTTTTGTTTCCATTAGACGACCGGGTTCACCGGGGAATGTGGTTAGAGAATGGAAAATACACCCCGTGTGGCTGCGCACTATTGATATGGCTAAAATTGGAAGGGAAATAGAGGAATTTTATAATTTAAATGAGGGAAGTGCGGACCCACTGATAGTTTGGGAGACCATGAAAGCATACCTAAGGGGGATTCTGTTTCGGGATATCTGTCGGTGTAAATCACAGAATAAATAGAAGGAAAAAGATAGTATACAGAAATTGGAGAGAGCAGAGATGGAGGCGGCAAGGCAGAGTGATACACATTCTAGGAAAATACTACGAGAAGCACAAAAGGAGGTGAATAGAGTTCTTATGGAAAGGGCAGATAGGACAATGGCATTCCAGAAATTGAGATTTTTTGAAGAAGGGGAGAAGGTGGGTCATTTATTATCCATCATAGCGGCAGCACAGAGGGGAAATCAGTTCGTCCATTGTTTAGTGGGAGAGGGGGGAGAACGAACAACGAATACAGAGAACATTATGGAGATCTTTGTGAAGTTTTATGGGGATCTATATACGTCACAAGAAGGATTAGATGAAAGAGAGGTGGGGGCATTTTTGGCAGCGGCATTGTTACCCACTCTATCAATGGAGGATAGGGACACTTTGGAGGCACCTATAACGGTAGATGAAATAGGGGAGGCACTGCATGGTATGGCCAATGAAAAAGCCCCGGGGTCTGATGGACTCCCGGCGGAAGTCTATAAGAGACTAGAAGAAATTCTTTTACCCAGATTGCTGGAGGTTTATGTAGAGGCTAAGAAACAGGGGGTATTACCAACATCCATGAGAGAGGCGACTATAGTTGTGATCCCTAAGGAAGGTAAAGACCTTGCGAGCCCAGAGTCATACCGGCCTATTTCATTGCTGACGGCAGATGTGAAAATTCTAGCAAAAGTACTGTCAAACCGTTTAACAAAGGTGATATCAACCTTAATACACCCAGATCAGGCCGGCTTTATGCCTAATAGATCTACTGCGACTAACTTAAGAAGATTATTTTTGAATCTGCAGCTGCCGTCAGACAATATGGGTAGAAGAGCGATAGCGTCGCTTGACGCTCGCAAGGCCTTTGACAGTGTGGAGTGGAGGTACCTGTGGAGGGTGCTACAGTATATGGGATTTGGTCCGCAATTTACGTCATGGATAAAACTCCTGTATGCCCAACCTACTGCCAAAATTAGAGTCAATGGGGCCGTCTCTAAAAAGATAGACCTACAGAGAGGTACCAGACAGGGATGCCCGCTGTCGCCCCTGCTGTTTGCCATCGCGGTGGAACCACTAGCTGCTACCATAAGAAACTCCAGTGACATCAAGGGATTTAAATACGGGGAAAATGAGGAAAAAGTCGCGTTATACGCGGATGACATTCTGCTGTTTCTGGAGGATAGTGGGGCATCGTTGAGCCATGCCATGCGGACCATTGAGGGTTTTGAGGCGCTCTCGGGACTTAATATTAATTGGACTAAGTCAAGTTTATTTAAAGTAGACAAAGAGGAGACAGACATAGAAGAGGAAGTGGAATCGGGAGGATTGAGTAGGGTGGAGCAGTTTAAGTATTTGGGCATTTGGGTCTCTTTGCCCATCACGGATTATTTGCAATTGAACCTTGCCCCGTTACTGACAGTACTAAGGCGTAAGGTTACTGCCTGGAATAAGCTGCGTTTATCCGTGGTGGGGAGAGTCAACTTGATCAAGATGATCTTGATGCCCAAATTACTATATATAATGCACAATTCGCCCCTGTGGATCCCTCAACGCAGACTTAAGCCTATTAATGCCATATTCCGGGAACTGATCTGGGGAAAGAGGCAGCCTAGGATTCGGCTAGAAACATTGCAAAGGCCAAAAGATGATGGGGGACTAGCGTTGCCTCATGCTGGGATTTATTTTTTGGCAGCCCAAAGTCAGCATTTGAGGGGATGGGCAAGTAAATCAAAGAACAGCCACGGTACGAAAATATTGGGTAAAATAATTGGTAGATCCCCTTTGACAGATGGACTTGAGGACGGGTCTGTAGGAATACTGGGAAAGACATACCCTACATTTGACCTTATACATAAGGTATGGACAAAACTTAAACAACTGAGAGGAGTGACAAATTTGACCAAATACACTCCCATATGGGACAATGGGAACCTTCCAGAACTGATTAAAATGGGACGACTTACGGAGTGGGAAAATAGAGGCATTGTATACATGCATCAAATTATAAATAGACAAGGATTAAAGACCTTTCAACAACTCAGATTGGAATTTGGACTCCCAGACTCGGGTTGGCTTCAGTATTTACAGATGCACCATGCAGTCAGTAAACAGGGTGAGACCAGTACCTTACAAATACAGGACGATATTGTCTTAGATTATATTTGCCATGAGGGAATCTCGACTGGAGTGATATCGTGCATATATAGAGATCTTAATACATACATTCCTCCTTTCATTTCCTATAAAGGTACGTTCGAAATGGGAAGAGGAAATGGGACACATACCGGATGATAGGTGGACTAGTATACTGGAATACATACCTAAGTTGTCTATATGTGAATCAGCTAGGCTCTCGCATCTCTACGTGGTACACAGAGTATATCGCTCGCCAATGGTTATGCACAGAGCAGGTCTGAGGACTGATTCTGATTGTCCGAGATGCAGAGGAGATAATGCGAGCATTTTCCATGTGATGTGGTCCTGCCCAAGATTATCCACATATTGGGCGGCGGTCATTAACCGAATAGAAAGAGTGTATGGGTGTGAAATACCTAGAGAACCGGTGGTTTGTTTGTTGGGATATGTGGAGGAAGTGAATATTGAAAATGCATTTAAAATAATGATTGCAAAATTGCTCTTTGTAGCTAGGAAACTGATCGCAAAATTCTGGATACGAGATGTTCCCCCAAGCGGAGAGGAATTTGTGAAACAGGTGGATAACCTACTGTATATGGAAAAGGGTATCTATGGGAAAAGAGAGAAAATAGCGATGTTTGAGAAAATGTGGTTACCCTGGATAAATTACAGATGAGAAGAGGAAGTATGACATTAAGCTGTGATGTGAGCAAATTGTTCTGAAATGCGGGATAATTGATATGCCTTATTGACGATTACTTCACTAAATAACACCATGAGCTGTTGTGTAATGTGCTAGCTGTCGGGGGGGTGCGGGGTTAGGGGGGGGGGGGGGAGAAGGGAGGGTGGGGTTTGGGACTGTAGTTCAATTATTCATGTGAAAACGAGACATGTTGTCTTGATGCATTTGTGTAATCCTGTTTGGAATCTGTTTAATTAATAAAAACTTATCTGATTTAAAAAAAAAAAAACATGTACAATATGGAATGACAAGTATAGACGGACATCATTTAAGAGTCGCTTACATTCATTGATGAGAACACCATTATAAATGTCACATTAAATCCTTCAGGATAACTATATGTTTAGATTGTTCATGTGCTATACTAAAAGTCAGAACTGTAGGCCCGACCTGAACTTATCATTTTTAGTTCATAAATCAATAGTACGCATCAAAATAAGCAACTTTGTACTATTTCTAATTAAAACAAATCTGCTTCTTTCTCTGCCAGAATTGATCAGTCATTATCAAAATTCTCAATTCGGAGATAAATCTGTATTCAGTGAAGACTTTCCCATTACTGAGATAGGAGATGGCGGCTGTTACTGAGTAGATTTTATGATATCTGGAGTAGGGAGGAGCTAGAGGGAGAGGCAGAGGCTAGAGTGAGGTGAAGAGGGAGGAGTTAAAGAGAGCTCAGTCTTTTCTCCCTCTTCTATCTACATAGAATCTCATCAGTAACAGCTGCCATCTCCTATCTCAGCAATGGGAAAGTCTTCACAGAATACACATTTTACCTCAGAATTGAGAGTTTTGCTGACTGATCAACTCCAGCAGAGAAAGACGTAAATGACTCAAATTATATTACAATGTTGCTTATTTTCATGTGTACTATTGATTTATGAAGCTGAAATTAAAACAATGGATAAAGTTTAACCATTTAAATTTTTATTTAATAATAATGTAGAGCAAGTGATAATAAACTTTCAAATATACTTCATAAGTGAAATCTGGTAGAAAACCTTTCATAAACCTTACACAAGATGTCCCCACTAGACTGTTCCTGAACCTGACATATGCTAATTCTCGGTGAGATCTGTCTTCAACTTCTCACACACCCAGAATACGGCCACATAAGAATGGAGAGGGCGGGGTCTACACCGCGTTCTCAGCTGATAAGTATCCGATTACCTCAGGCACAGGGAGCTGCTGCAATCTCCTGCATTCAGATCGCTCTGCTCCATGTTATTAGTGAGGGGCTGTGTGGAGGCCATCAGCTGTTAACAGGATCAGAGTGGTCTGAATGCAGGAGATAAAATAAAGCCCATGCACTGCTGACAGCATGACGAGCCTCCCTTTGTCTGAGGTAAAACTAACTATACACCGATTTCCTGCACCCAGCTGTGTTGACACCGCCCCCCCACTCTTATTATGTGATGTTTAGAAACACCATAGGGGGGAAAATCTTCTAGAAGGTTTTTGAAAGGTTTTCTTCCTGATTTCTTTTATGCAGTATATTTGAAAGTTTATTAAAAAAACACTTACTCTACATTATTAAATAAAAATTTAAACGGTGATTACACTTTAAGGCTGAGGGCGCACATGATGCCGCTTCCTAATTCTCAGCATTTTTCTGCTGCATAGCTTCATGTTTGCCAGTGGCTGAGAGTGCTACTGCTGCTGCACACCAGATACAGCCATTACTAACTATAGGGACCAGTTTCTAGTACACAATTAAGAGCTCACTAGTGTTGCAGCCCCTCATCCAGCAGACTGACCGTGGTCCAAGAGTCTGAATCCCAACCTTTAAACCCAAGCACCTCACAAATTAAATTTTAAAAACAAGACCATTAAGTATACACAAGTATGATAACTGATTGTAAGAAAACTTACTTTGTTTTATTAACTTTTTATCTGCTACTAAGACATTTTCCGCATCAACGATGATTACTTTCCCATCTCGAGGTCCAACAGCAAAGTTATCAAAGCTGACATCTAAGAGGTAAAGTGCAAATTCAAAGTCATTGTTTGTGAGCTGTTCAGCAATCTCCATTAGCTGCCACGCAAGGTCCACTCGCTTCTCCCACGGAGCATTATAGAAACTCCAGAGTTCTTCTCCCACATAGTTCACAGCCACCATTCTGCCGCATGCTCCCAGGTATTTAGCAAAAGGCCAGCCTTCATCCGACGGGAAACTCTGGGGGGAAATAAAATCAAGTCAGTCAAGGTATACAACTACTAGTGGTAAGACATTTAATAACATGATAGCACATAGGACAAGATCCAATAGTACATAGCAGTAACTAGCGTGCCTTTCTACAGATCCCTGCACAATAAGAATTACACTATCCTGTGGGAAACATTTACAGTACAGACTGCATCGTGTCCATATCGGTCTGCAGGGTCTAGCTTCAGCTCTGGCCAACAAGGGAGACCACTAGAGCAAAAGCCTACAGGTAAATGGGGGCTGTATTGTACTTAAGAGGTAATCATGGAATAGTTTACATAAAAGGATTATCCAATTTAGGAGGAAACACTCAGTTCATTACATCAGCCACTTTCCACGGTTATATCAGACACGGATCTGAATTTGATCAGGATAAGATCAGTTTTTCTCAGATAGTAATAAAAAAAATAAATAAAAAGTTCTTCTCCATTGTGTCAGTCAGCGAACACCAGACCACACTGGATCTTCGAGTACAGTCCAATTTCTATCATGGACCCATAGACTTCAATGGCACAAGGTCATCAGATTCTCAGAACTGGCTCATGAGCGCAATCTGATGTTTTGTGTTTGTTGACTAGCCGCCGACCAAAAATAGTCCTCTGCTCAAGCCCCAAGACTTCCAAGCCTTCTGAATCTGTACTTCGCTTTGGTTTGAAAAGCTGAATCATTGAGAATACTGTGCCAGTGAATGTACCCTCAGGATAACATCTAGCATTTTGGGACTCAGGCCAGAGACGCACTATGAGAGATGCTCACGAGTCTGGCATGACTAACCCTGCAGGGGCCGGCTCTCTAGAGAGGAGAGTCTCAGGTGCATAGAAACACACGAAGCTGACACGCTCCTGTCCAGAGAGCCGACAGCACGTGCCGGGTGAGTTATGAGAGACACGTGCGAGTATCTCACACAGTGTGTCTCCGACCTAAGGCAGTATTTGGCAAAATCCTTCAGACCCATACACAATAGAAGTGCCCATGTTTGGCTGCTCCCATTATAAAAAAAGGGGAGGAAGTTCCCATCTAATTGAATTCTGTCTAGATAATCATATTCCTTCTGTATATTTCAACATACCTCAGAGCTTTAAAAAAAGTTTTCCCTGTAAACAAATAGTCAGGATCAGGCAGTCAGAAACACCCTTCCACCCCTGACCACTGACAATTGAAGGGAGTGTCGGCACAGAATGACTGTTCAAACTAAGCACAGGTACTCAGTGCATTATGGCGTGACCAAACATAAGTGCACCTTCCACCCGATTGTTTTTCCTCTATGTCCACACTCCCCTTTTGATTGACAGCACTAGTTGCATAGAGCCAGAGGATGGAAACAGCAGGAAAAGAAAAAGGTGAGATGTGGTATATAAACGATTGGCCACACCATGATGTACCGTGTCTGTAGTTGGATTGATCAATCATTCAGGGCTGACAAGAGTCCCTTCAAGGTGTATCTGATAAATGCTATAAACATTTACTGCAGGGGTCTCAAACTCTGCTGATTTTGTCGGCCACGCATAGAAAAAAAAAATTTGGAGGGCGCATTCTTTGTACAACTAAATTACATTTTTAGTTATACCATATTTTTTTTCTCTACACCTTTTGATCGATAACATTTTTTTGCACAATTATTTATTATTTTTAAATAGCACTTATTGTCGAGTTATGGTACATAGCTTTGTTGTCCTTGATGTGGTGTAAACAGTGTTTTTTTAGTTTATTTAATTTCTATATAAAACAGATATTAAGTGGTTAAAGAGTCAGGCCTTTTTGATTTTTTTTTTACATTTATACCTTATTTGTAATATTTCTTACAGTTAGCACATATAGTAATTTTGGCCAACTTTTGCAGTATAGTCCTATTTATAGTAATGTCTCTATCCGGGTCCTGTTCTTGTAGTAATGTCCCCATCTTGTAGTAAATGTCGCCATACTGGTCCCATTCTTGTAGCACTGTCCCCATAGTGCAGTAATATCCCCACCCCGGCCCTCATATTGTAGTAATGTCCCCATTCTGGACCTCATGTCGTAGTAATGTCCCCTATCCTGATCCATATCTTGTAGCAATGTCCCTATATTGTAATACTGTACCCATATTATTAAGTAAAAAAAAACTTGCAATTCAGTAGCAGAGATAAAATGCTTACTTACTAGATATATAACAGTTCATATAAATTGCACTCGTAGATTTGTCAAGTACTGGAAGGAGGATGGTGCTGCAGGCAATAGGCCATACAAGGTCGGGGAGCAGGAACAGAAAGTAGCAGTCAATGCAGAAACAACTGAAAGGAGCAAAGGAAGCAATAAAGGCAAAGAGCATGAGGAGGCAGCAACAAAGCCAGGGAAACCTCTCAATTCCTCACTTGATCAAGAAGTCGTGGCATAAAAACAAAAGAACACTCACTGTACGGACATTTTTGGGGGATCTCATACTGGATATAAGAAAACCAGTGCTGAAAACTAAAGGCAAATTAGGATGAAGAACTAAATAGAAGCCATGTCCAGTTTAGGAAGGTTGTATTTACAAGTGTGGCATTAGTCCCTTGAGATTTTAACGCAGCTGTACCCGAGAGAGACAAAGAACGTCACAATCTCGTAAAAGACAATTTTCGTAAGCACTTCCCTTTCAAGTGCTGGTCTCCAGACAATGCATTAATATTTCATCCTCGCCCTTCGCCGTTTCATAGTTTCTTTTGCTGGTGCTCCAGTTGGGAAGCAGACTTGTTAAAACATGCAGTCCGTCTACACTGACTTTTCATCTTTATCTCGCTGCTCAGTGCGCAATCCTATATGCCCACACGCCTCAGTAATATTGATGTAAGGAGGGAGAAAAGCTGCAATAAAACTTCAAAGAAATGTGTTTTTTTTTTTTTTTTTTTTAGAGTAATTTATAATTCAGCCTCGATCACAACATTCTCCAAGTAAGTCTTAGTGTAACATAAAAAGATGCATTGATCCATTTAGCAATACAAGTACTATGTTAATGCTATTAATTGTGGAGTGGAAGATGGAAAATAACAGCAAAACTATTATCACCAATGTAACACATTAAAAGGAAATCTGTCCGCAGGTTTGGCTTATCTGAGAACAGCATGATGTACATAAGAGACCCTGAATCCAAATATCTATCTATATACCTTTGTTTATTGGGTTCTGACGGTGTTTAAGGTTTAACATTGCCGAGCTGAGAAAGTTAACCCACCCACACAGTGTACAAAGTCTATATACCGAGAGGTGCTAATCAGAGAGGAGGTGGTGGTCTGACTGAGGAACTCTGTGTGAGCCTATACTTCCTGCTGTCTTCAGACTACACTGACAAGTAAAAGGGTAACAATGATTTGACCTTTTGACATACAGGCTACATATCTCGCCATCCTCTACAGTTGGTGGGGAACCTCAGGCTCATGGCCACATGCAGCCCGCGATGGCATTCTGCAGACCCAGGGCAGATTTCCGAGGACCCTGGCGCTCGGGCCAGTAACAATTTTGCCTGCTGCTGGCACCTCCACTTACAATGCAAGCACACGCATTCACTAATGAATGCGGCCTACACATGCATTGAAGGATTATGTCAATAATCTCGCCAAAGCCAGCGTGGGGACATATTTGTTGGCAGAGACAGCTCCGGACGTGCTCCCATCCCAAGATGAACAGAGCAACGGCAGCCCCCCAGCCATATAAATACTACAGCCCTCCCCAGTGATGCATATACCACTGCTGTCTCCTGTGATGTATATGCCCCAGCTTCTCCTATGTGATGTGTATACAGCAGTCCCAGTGCCTCCTGATTTATATCCTTTACAAAATGATCAGAAAGAATTGACTTTGCTCCAGGCAGATCTAATATAGTAGGGTAATTTTCATGTGTTTTGTGCAGCCCCTGAAGGCTGGTAGAAATGTGTAAATGGCCCCCAACAGAAAAATGGTTCCTCACCCCAGATCTGCAGCTTTGAGCATGAGACTACCTTCATTTTATAGACAATCATCTTGACCATCTCATACATAAATATGACTTGCAGCTATTTAGCATATAACAAGTTATGCAGATTCTTGTCATACCACTGCATTGTTATGTGTTTCCCCTAAAAGTCTAAATTAAAATTTGGATTAGTTTGTTAGTATTTTGTAAATTCACCTTTGGCTTTTCAAGACAGTCTGAATCCTGGGCATGCTCTTAATCAGATTCATACATGTCTTGACCGGAATCTGATCCCAAATCTCTTCTACACTTTCCAGTGATGAAGCAAACTGGTCGACTCACTTTTGTAAGTATGCAGCTCTTTCCTCAACTCTACCGACAAGTGTTCGATTGGATTGAGGTCAAAAGTTTAAAACATTGTTACCCATTTGCTCATCAGTGTACATAGCAAATAACAGACAGATTCCCTTTAACGTCACCAAGTGCAATATACTGAAGACATCAGCAGAATTCAGCAAATTCAATTTGGCTTGTACATATGGATTGCCGTTTGTGAAAGCCAGCCCTCAAGTTAGTCTTCCACTGAATGTAAAATGTAATTAGCCCAAAACATTCATGGCTCTGCTGTATGATCATGTGTGCAGAGGGGCTGGGCACCTCTCGAGATCCAATTGGGTTTTAACCTAGCTTCACAAAATTTTAGACACCTTCAAAACATTGATAAAATATGTATAAAGCATATGTAAGCCTACAGTAGAGAAATACACTGCTAGCCATGCCAAACATGATGATGCATGCCAAAAATACACATTCTCCCTGTAGAACATGTAGCAGGAATCGTGTGTCAGTGTAAGCATAAGGGCTTGCGTCCACGCTGCGGATTTTGTGCATTTTTTTGCCAAAGGTGTGGTAATTGGTGCAGAGCATTCTGCAACAAATTACTCAGTCGGCAGATAGCCTTAGTGCATCTTCACCTTATTTTATTCAAAATGCTCTCAGAAAACAGACACAGGGTCATAAATCTGCAAAACATTGCAGGAAGTAGGCTAGATCCCCCATGGAAGCTTTGCACATGCCAACACGATCTACATCACCTGTGTCAGTCAACGATCTAGTGGTTAAAGCATGTTTGGCAAAATCTGACATATGCCAAGGCCAGGGTCCTTTTGTGCTGGCAAACTTGTAGGTTAAACCACTCCAGTTGGCTACACAGTTGTTGAGCAGACTAGCGTTCGCACTTCTGTGGGCACAGAATGAGCGGTAATGCTACTCTTCTGCTCAAATACACTGTCACTGGTCTTGGCAGGAAGCAAGCTTAAAAATCACTTCCTCGAAAAATGAGCAAGTTGCTTGTCAGGTGATTGGCAGCCTGTTACACTGACCAAACAAGTGTTCCTTGTAAATGCACCATTACTGGCAGTGTATACAACGGAGAGATGCTTTGTGTGCAAGGAGTCCACTTAGTTGAGAAACCAGGCACTGACCTTGTTGCATTGAAGTCCTGTGTGCAGAGGCATTCATGGATCTGGGTTGCCTCAGCTGTAGATGCAGAGATCAATTAAGAACTTAGGAGGCAGGACCAGGCTGAAGCATGCAAAGCACGCGAAACGGTCCCTCCGTCCTCCCTTTCCTGCACACACTGATGTAAACTTTTGGAATAAAGCTGTTTTTCGGTATAAAGGATCCCGGAGTGCCGCTGTTTTCCTCCTAAGTTCTTAACAAACTTAAGTTTGTCTTTTGAAGTTTAGACTTCACAGTTTTCTTTGGCAATCAGAAGTGAATCCAGAGTGTGACAGATGTCCCAGACCATTTTAAAGTCTACATTGGAAGCTTTCCCAGTTGTAACTATTACACACAGTGAAGTGAGAAAAGCAATGTGAACAATGCCTTAAGCAGCCTTTCAGGACCTGTGTGTAATTTTAACGTTACAGGACACGCACAATGTATACTGATGGCTACTACATATTTGTTTCTACTGGTATTAGAAAAATGAAAAAAGAAAAAAGCTAGTCAACAATTTTGATAATTTAGAGCAGATTACATGATACAGTTTGAAGATCAGATATTAAATAGACAGAGAAAAACCTCTGAGACAAAGTACTAAATGGCTTAAAGTTTACACAGACGGCCATTAATAAGTAACAGAGCGCCGTCCGGTCACTGCCAAAAGACAGATTGAAGTTTGCCAAGCATCGCTTACACTTTCAGATGGATTTTTTTCAACGTAAAAATGGAAAGTGTTCAACAGCTGTTAACTGCAGAGCCCAACACGATCAGGAAAAAGTCATTGCAAATGTACTAATCCGTCAAAAGTATCATTTCCACAAACACAATGTGACAGTATGACTGGTGACAAATAGCAAGCACAATTTCAGTAGGTATTGCATGGCAGGGGCCATAAGAGACTATTCGGCTATGTTCAGACTCGTCTTTGTTCCATTTTCTGTGCTGCATTTTTGCATGGAAAATGGATCCATATCTGTGTTGCCCAGAAAAGTCAATGAGTTTGTAAGAAATGCTGTTCAGACGCTTCGTTTTTTACTGGTCCGTCTTTGGGATAGAAAACGCACCTGTCAATTTCTGTGGCATTCTGTCTCCTGTTATCTCCATTCTAATGAAAAAAATGCTGCAAAAACACATTAGTGTTCACACAATCCATTTTTGCAGCATTTTTAATATATTTTTGCCATGTTATTCCAAACTAAAATCTGAGAGTATTCCTGGATGTGATGTAACTAGGAGCAGGAACATGAAATTCCCCCATTTTGGAGTTCCAGTTGTGTGTGAATAGACGCAAGATGAGCCGCTACAAAAAAGAATGAGAATTGATGTAGTTGGCCTCATAGAAATGGTGAGTTTAATGTTTAATTAACATGTGTTTTCTATCAAACTGGTTTTGTGTGTTTTTCTTTTTCTGTGTAGGGCTTACTGTACCTATATTTGGCAGTGGCAGCACATGTAATGCAGGCTGCAAACCCCCTGCTGCATGGGTTACATGCCCAGGAAATGAAAAATACAGGGAAGCCTTTTTTCAAATGAATTGAATAAATTTTTTGGAAAAAATAGGCGTGCGCGCTGTGGTATTTTCTATTGCCAGACAAGATAACTCAAGCAGCTACTGGCTGCAAATTCCCTGCTACCTGGTGTTAGCTTCAATGGCAATGAAAAATACAAGACAGCCCTAAATTTTAAAAGTTATTTTAATAAATTAAATAAAAATTGTGTGGGCTTTCCTGTATTTTTTTATTGCCAGCCAAGGTAACCCAGGCAGCTGGGGGCTGTAATGCTCAGCGTGGTGAGGCCCAAGCAGTCTGGGCCCCCATGCTGAAAATCGCAGCCAGCAGACGCCCCAGAATTGGCGCCTCCTTTAGCGATGCCAAAACTGGCTGTTACCCCGCTCTTTTAGCTGCTGTGTATTGGTGGTAGACTGGGTGATTAAGGTTTTTTTGGCAGTAGACATCAAGTCTTATTGCTAATGTCAGCTGTCAGTATGACAGCAAGCCCATTAGCAATAGGTTCAGTCAAGAAAAAAAGAAAACTAGGATAAATACTTTATTCCAAACAAAATACATAGAGACTCCTCTCGTTCTCCACTTTATTAGCACCCAACAATTACCCACTGACATAATTTACGAGAGTCTAGTAATGAGTCAAGTATGGAAACTAATAGAACAGCTGATTCATTAACCCCTTCATGACCCGGGAATTTTTAGTTTTTAATTTTCGTTTTTTGCTCCCCTGCTTCCAAGTGCCTTAACTTTTTATTTTTCCGTCAATGTAGACATATGGCGACTTGTTTTTTGCGGGACGAGTTGTACTTTCATATGCAATAATTTATTTTACCATATAGTGTACAGGGAAATTGCAAAAAAAAAAAAATCTAAATGCAGTGAAATTGCAAAACAGTGCAATGACAGGTTTGTTATTTGGGTATTTTAGTCGCCATGTTCCCTACATGGTAAAACTGACGTGACAGGGTGATGCCTTGGGTCGGTACGAGTTCGTAGACACCAACATGCATACCTTTACTGGTATCTAGGTGGTGAAAAAAGCAAAACCGGACTTTTTGCACCATGTTCTGCGAGCCGTAGCGTTCTCATTTTTCAGGATCTGGGGCTGTGATGGCTTATTTTTTGCGTCTTGAGCTAACGTTTCTAATGATACAATTTTTTTGGGGGGGGGATACGCAGTTTTGATCGCCCGTTACTGCATTTTATAGCAATGTTGCTGCGACCAAAAAAAGCGGAATTTTGGCGTTTAGACCATTTTTTCCGTTATGGAATTTACGGCTCTCATTAACGGATTTAATACGATGATAGATCGGACGATTCTGAATGCGGCGATACCAAACGTGTTTTTTTTTTTTTTTTTTTTTTAATACTTTTATCGTGATTGGGGTAAAGGGGGAGATTTGAACTACATAGATTATATTATATATTATATATATATATTATATATATATATATATATATTTATATATATATTATATATATATATATATATTTAACATACATACATACACACAAATGTCGCAGCACTCCCTTGGTGATGTTCAAAGATGTTTAATCCAGCTTGCAAAGGTACAAATGGCAACGTTTCAGGCACCCACGCCCTTATTCCTGCCAGGAGTGCTGCGACATTTGTATGTATAATTATACGCATTGAGGACTGTGTGGGTCGCTCTGCACCCGGGATTACCAGTATACCTTGCTACTCCTACTTTTGCACTTATATATATACATATATATATACACATTAAAACCAATGGTCAGATCCCAACCCCAGCAATTGTATTCAAGTGTCTAATGAGTGTGTGCAAAGGTCACTGTGAAGAGTGGAGAGAATCACCTACTGTGATTGGTGGATCCTCCGTTACAAGCTGTGTATGGAAGTGTTAAGATACAGTCACACGTAACGATATCGTTCAAAAGTCACATGTTTTGTGACGCTTGAACGATGTGGAAATGACATTGTTGAGTGTGACACTACAAACAATGAACGATCAAGTCAGCTGATCGTTCATCGTTTGATTTGAGGACAGGACCTCAAATCTATCATTGGGCGCCCGGTGGACACACAGCATTGCTTATTGGCAAACGACCGATAAGCCAGCTCCCAGCGCCTGTCTGCAAGCGCTGGGAGCTAATCTCCAAGGTAAACAGCGGGTAACTAGGGAGCGCGCTCTGCCTAGATTCCCGAAGTATACCTTGGTTACCATAAACAAGCAGAGGGTAATGGAGGACAGGTATCACTGCTGAGCATTCAGGCTATGCTGGATACGAAATGAGTACAATCTGGGTGCCAAGTCTGTTAGCAAACAAGTCCATGGCAAATTTCCAAAAAAAAAAAAAAAGACACTCACCAGAATTGTGCAGCAGTGGTATCTTTATTCCAGATTAGCGGTGGTACATAGTGCAGGGAGGGAGTAGCAGGATGAACGACGGCACCGTTTCGCGCTGGTATGCGCTTCGACGGGTCCAAGCCAATGGCTGCGCTTCTGGACCTTTTAAAATTTGCTATACCTTGGTTACCAGCCTTCTCTACTCACGGGCTGGTATCCAAGGTACACAGCGGGTAACTAGGGACCCTAGTTAACCCGCTGTGTCCCTTGGATACCAACTGGTGAGCAGAGAAGGCTGGTAACAAAGGTATACATCAGGTATCTAGGCAGAGCGCGCTGCCTAGATACCCACTGTTTACCTTGGAGACCAGCCCGCTCCCGCTTACTGCAGCCTGGCAGCAAGAGCAAGACATCTGGAAACGATATTTAAATAATTTACACGATGTCGCTGGTCCACTGATCGCTTGTGAATCTGCCTGTGTGACAGCTCACCAGCGATCTGAACGATTTTGTTAGCGATCACATGCACGCGTGATCGCTAACAAAATCGTTCATTAGATTGATGCGTGTGACGTGGCCTTTAGGCCGGCTTCACACCACGTTTTTTGTGATCCGGGCAGATCCGATGAGAACCGGATAGGCCTGAATCACATTACAGCTTAATAGTTTGCCTATGGGGCTGGATGGCAGCTATCTGCCATCCAGTTTCCATGTGTCTGGGTGAATCTGGGAGGACTCTGATTTTTCACCCGGACATAAAAATGCTGCGCATGCACGATTGTGTCCGGGGAGAAAAATCTCCTTAAACTGTATCCTCCCGAATCCAGGGCAATCCGGCGCTCCCTAACATGGGAGCCTATGGGGAAGGATTGCCCCGATCCGGGAGGATACGGGAACCGGACACCTATGGCGCACGCCGCTGTTACTTCAGGACCGCGGCTAGCTACCCGCGAATCGTGGTCCTGAATCATCAGCAGCTTCAGCTGCGTGCGGCTGCTCACAGGACCGGAGGGCTAATATACTAGTATATATCTGTGTGCCGAACCGGTCAGGGGCTGTCCGGTCCATAGCAGACAGCCCCGGATCGGATCACAACGTGGTGTGAAGTCGACCTTACCTGTCATGGTAATGCTGTCTCTGCCGATAAAGAGCCTTCTGAAAACTCTTCCTTAAACAGGAAGTTTATAAAAAAAAACATTATTGTAAAAATTGCTAGACTACATTTTTTTTTTTCGTTGTTAGTAAAAATCCTAAAAAAGGAGGCAATAATAAAAGACTGGATTTAAATAAGTTATTTTCTGATGATCACTTTGCTTTCATAATGTATACAGTACGACCTTTTTCATAATATAGGATTATGAACCTCAAATACATCATATTCTGAAAGAAAAAAAAAAAACAGGAAACAGTAATGAAAAAGTAAAGAAATAAATTGGTGGAATTGGAGCGTTTGCATGCTGCCTCATATACATTTCTTTTGATTTGCGCAAGGGTTAAACTTAGGACATTTTCGTAATGCAAATAAAGGCCAACATAACTGATATATGGTAGCCATGAGACATTGCAGACTACTCTGTCAACAGAGCAGATGTGACCCAATAAACCTGTCTGGGCTGCTCTCCCTCAAAGACTCTATTCACAGCAGACACTTCACTTAAATTATTAGGTGTTTGTTCTCAGACAGGATGACAGTTTCTCCCAAGCAGTCTCGCACCTCAAAGCCTCACTAAAAGCTGCCTTCAAATAGAAGTGCCGAATTTAGTAATGTGCACAGAGCTAGACAAAGATTAAACAGCTTGATCTCATCACATCATAAAAGGCTGACCTCCCAAATCTGTACATTACATGGTACATGATAACATACACTGACTATGCTGTCTTCAGTGACCTACCATCTACAGCACACAGAAAACCAAGATCTCCACGCAGCTCGGTTGTCCATGCTGAACCGATTACACGTTACTTCATCCCAGTAAGACATTGGACCAGCACAGTATTACTGCTAAGGCCGGCTTCAGACCACGGTTTCTTGTTCAGGTTGTGTCTAGAGTTTTGTTGGATGCACCAGACACAGCCTGACAGCCCTGGACAGAACAGAACCGGAGGGTTAATATGCCCTCCGATTCTGTTTTCTGCCAGAATCAGTGCGCGCTGATGCCGCTGTCCAGATCCTGATATTTCAAAATTGCGGCTAGCGGGGAGCTAGCCGCGGCTCTGAAATTTCAGCCGGGAGCTCTCCAGGTGCTGAAGTTCAGCGCAGCCGGCGTCTGGGAACCGGATCAGATTTTGGTGGATCCGGTGGGATCCAGCGCCCATAGACTCCCATGTTAGGGGGGCGCCAGATCACACCAGATCCGGGAGGATTCAACAGGTTCCGATCTTGTCAGATTTTTACCCAGTACACAAAAACACTGCAAGCTGCGATCTTGTGTCCAGGAAAAAAAATTTAATGCAGCCAGATGCTGCCGGACAGGCACAAAACCGGATGACTAATCACTACCATCCGGCACCATAGGCATGCATTAGGCCAAAATCTGGTGTGAACCTGACAGCCCCGGATCCAAATAAAATGTGGTGTGAAGCAGGCCTAAGAGGAGCAATAACACAACTGGTTCAGGAACCTACAAGAGGGGCACTGCAAGACCTAATATTATCCAACAGGCCGGACCGCATATCAAATATACAGGATTTCATGTATCCATTAATAAGATGTGTATTAGAGGGGCTACAAGGACACTAAACTTCAGAAAGGTAAATTATTAACGGTTGAGAAGTAAGCTTAGTGTAATAAACTGGCACAACGTACCGAGACATAAAAAGATGCACAATGCAAATGGGAGATGTTTATTAGCATCCTGAATAGGACCTGTGCACAATATATACCCTATGGGAATAAACATGCTAGAAATAGGAGGAAACCTCTATGGCTAAATAAAGCTGTAAGAGGCAATAAGTGACAAAAAGAAAGCATTTAGAGAATTAAAGCAAGTAGGTATTGATGAGGCATTAAATAAATGCAGATTAAATAACATCTGTAAAAAGCAAATCAAGGTAGCAAAGATTGAGACATAGAGACTCATTACCAGAAGAAGAGAAAGTAAAAATAAGCCAAAAAATTTCTTTAACTATATAAATAGTGTGTTTCCAGCCTTATGGGTTCAACTGGATGGACTTTAAAGGTACCGTTACACGATTCAATGTTGAAACAATCTCACTAACGATCTCGTGGGTGCGCGGTCGTTGGGACATCGTTTAGACCAGTGGTTCTTAACCTTGTTTGAGCTATCCAACCCACCAGTTTCATATGCACATTCACCGAACTCTTCTTTAGTGATAAATCTACATGCAGCAGTCAGGAGCGTGTTGACCTCTATGGCGGAGGCTTCCATATCCTGGGGTTTAGACATCGTTGGCGAGATGTCACACGTATAGATATCGTGCACGACGCACCAACGATCCAGCGAGCAGGTATCATTCGCACAATCCAGCAAACGATACTCGTTCACTGATGTGAATGGGTGAAGTCGTGAACGACATTTATCGCAGTGGCACACACAACGATGCAGCAGGTTGGCTGATCTTGGATCATCTGATTTGAGAACATGTTCTCAAATCTGCAATCAACGATCAACGATTTATCGTAGTCGTATCTCGGTGTTACACGTAATGATGTCCTAACGATGTTGTTTGAACAACTCCAAACCCGTGACGTTTGAGTGATATAGTTCACGATATCTTACAGTGTAACTGGGCCTTAAGTCTACCTTGAACTTTAGAAACTATGAAACTTTAGATTAAGTGCTGATCCCATGGAAATAATTATCCATAGTTAAGAGACCCAACTGACCTACATACTTGTGTCATCATTCCCTACATTTATTGTAGTGATCCCTCCCCTGAATTAACTCAGGCAAAATGTGGATTTCCCACTACATGCGGTACTTGTAAATCACTTGTCAAAACCGTGGAGGGCGAGGACCGCTGAAAAATAGAATCGGTAGGAACCTACAAAGTACATTTTCATCTTTGAAGGAATCATCAGTTACAGACTTCATTTATGAAGTCTATTTTCCTCTGATTATTGCACAATTATAGGTGAAATCTATAATTTCCTGCAGAATACACAGTGAAGGGGCATAGTTTCACTGCAATATTTCATCAAATCTAGATTTGTATTTGTCCCTCTGACATGAGGGATCCAGAACCTTAATTTACTTAACACAGAAGAAAAATACATTTGACAGCTGTGTTTAGTTAGAGCTTATGTGAAACAAAAGCTCTCAGAAGAGCATGTAATGTAAATGCAAACGGCATCTCCTTTATTGGCAGGATAATGTAACAGAATGAATTAATCCATAACAGATGATGCAGACCTTTTACTTCAAGGCTGCATCTCCTGAACTGTCCACTCAGCCATGAGGGCAGAAATGTCTGTTTATAGAAGCCTACTATGAGCCACTATGTCATTACAAGAAACACAGCTTAGGCTGCTTTCACATTGCAATTTATTCCTGTCCGTGGGGATCCTGTTTTTTGCAGGACCCCAAGGACAGGAAAGGACAGGATCGGATGTGGCCTCGGATGCCATTTCTGTGTCCGAGTCCATGATTTTCACAAATCCAAGCCAACAAAGTGCAAGCAAGCGGGTCACTTTCATTTTCGCAATGTATATACATACATTGTAGGAGTGAAGCAAGGGTTAAAAATAAAAAAAGATCCTCACCTCTCCGGTGAGTGTCCCGCGATGTGCGCCGCAGCATCTAGCTCAGAGGGCTTAAGGACCTGTATCAGCTGACCGGGCAGGGCAACCCGATCAGCTGGTTGGTCACATGACCGCACCAGCTGAGCTGTTTAAATCTCCCGCCCGCAGATCGGTTTTGGCGGGTGGGCTATTTAAACCGCTCAGCTGATGCAGTCATGTGACCACTCAGCTGATTGGGTTGCCATGCCCCACCCGGTCAGCTGATACAGGTCCGTAAACCCTTGTAGCTATATGCCCCACATCGTGGGACACACGCTAGAAAGGCGAGGATTTTTTTTTTTAACCCTTGCTTCACTTCCTTAATGTATATATATACATTGCGAAAGTGAAATTACATGGTAAAGAGCAGTTTTAGTGTACTGAGCATGCTCAGTACACTAAAATCGGGTCTGGCAAACAATCGTGTTTTTTCCCGGACCCGCGCTTCATAGGCCAACCTTGTTAATTGCCACGGACTGTGCCAGATTCGATTGTGTCTGATTTGGTCCGCTGTGCCCAAAATCGGAGCAGTCTCAGATTCTGGGTACAGCGAAAAAAAATTGGATACGTCACAAATCGGATGGCAATAAGAGCACCGATCCGTGCTCATAGGGATACATGGGGGCCAAATCGGTTCCGTGGCTGTCTATTTTACAACGCACAGCCACGGATGGCCAAAAATCACTGTGAAAGCAATCTACCGTTATAACTCGTGTATAAGCCGACCGTGTATAAGCCGACCCCCTACTTTTGCCCAAAAATCTGGAAAAACCTATTGACTCGTGTATAAGCCGAGGGTGGACCCAGCACAGGTATACAGACCCAGCAGTGTGGTATACAGGCCTCCCCAGTGGTAGTATACAGATTCCCAGCAGCCCCAGTGTAGTATACGGGCCCCAGCAGCCCAGTGGTAGTATACAGGAGCCCCAGCAGCCCAGTGGTAGTATACAGATTCCCCAGCACCCAGTGGTAGTTACAGATTCCCCAGCAGCCCCAGTGGTAGTATTACAGGAGCCCAGCAGCCCCAGTGGTAGTATACAGGAGCCCCAGCAGCCCCAGTGGTAGTATACAGGAGCCCCAGCAGCCCCAGTGGTAGTATACAGGAGCCCCAGTGGTAGTATACAGATTCCCCAGCAGCCCCAGTGGTAGTATACAGGAGCCCCAGCAGCCCCAGTGGTAGTATACAGGAGCCCCAGCAGCCCCAGTGGTAGTATACAGGAGCCCCAGCAGCCCCAGTGGTAGTATACAGATTCCCCAGGAGCCCCAGTGGTAGTATACAGATTCCCCAGGAGCCCCAGTGGTAGTATACAGATTCCCCAGCAGCCCCAGTGGTAGTATACAGATTCCCCAGCAGCCCCAGTGGTAGTATACAGATTCCCCAGCAGCCCCAGTGGTAGTATACAGGAGCCCCAGCAGCCCCAGTGGTAGTATACAGGAGCCCCAGCAGCCCCAGTGGTAGTATACAGGAGCCCCAGTGGTAGTATACAGATTCCCCAGCAGCCCCAGTGGTAGTATACAGATTCCCCAGCAGCCCCAGTGGTAGTATACAGGAGCCCACAGCCCCAGTGGTAGTATACAGGAGCCCCAGCAGCCCCAGTGGTAGTATACAGGAGCCCCAGCAGCCCCAGTGGTAGTATACAGGAGCCCCAGTGGTAGTATACAGATTCCCCAGCAGCCCCAGTGGTAGTATACAGGAGCCCCAGCAGCCCCAGTGGTAGTATACAGGAGCCCCAGCAGCCCCAGTGGTAGTATACAGGAGCCCCAGCAGCCCCAGTGGTAGTATACAGGAGCCCCAGCAGCCCCAGTGGTAGTATACAGATTCCCCAGGAGCCCCAGTGGTAGTATACAGATTCCCAGGAGCCCCAGTGGTAGTATACAGATTCCCCAGCAGCCCCAGTGGTAGTATACAGATTCCCCAGCAGCCCCAGTGGTAGTATACAGGAGCCCCAGCAGCCCCAGTGGTAGTATACAGGAGCCCCAGCGGTAGTATACAGGAGCCCCAGCAGCCCCAGTGGTAGTATACAGGAGCCCCAGTGGTAGTATACAGATTCCCCAGCAGCCCCAGTGGTAGTATACAGGAGCCCCAGCAGCCCCAGTGGTAGTATACAGGAGCCCCAGCAGCCCCAGTGGTAGTATACAGGAGCCCCAGCAGCCCCAGTGGTAGTATACAGGAGCCCCAGCAGCCCCAGTGGTAGTATACAGGAGCCCCAGCAGCCCCAGTGGTAGTATACAGATTCCCCAGGAGCCCCAGTGGTAGTATACAGATTCCCCAGGAGCCCCAGTGGTAGTATACAGATTCCCCAGCAGCCCCAGTGGTAGTATACAGGAGCCCCAGCAGCCCCAGTGGTAGTATACAGGAGCCCCAGCAGCCCCAGTGGTAGTATACAGGAGCCCCAGTGGTAGTATACAGATTCCCCAGCAGCCCCAGTGGTAGTATACAGGAGCCCCAGCAGCCCCAGTGGTAGTATACAGGAGCCCCAGCAGCCCCAGTGGTAGTATACAGGAGCCCCAGCAGCCCCAGTGATAGTATACAGGAGCCCACGTGGTAGTATACAGGAGCCCCAGCAGCCCCAGTGGTAGTATACAGGAGCCCCAGCAGCCCCAGTGGTAGTATACAGGAGCCCCAGCAGCCCCAGTGGTAGTATACAGCAGGCCCCCAGGGGTACATATAGCAGCCCCCAGGGGGTACCCAGTAGCCCCCTGGGGGTACCCAGTAGCCCCCTGGGGGTACCCATAGCCCCCAGGGGGTACCCATAGCCCCCAGGGGGTACCAACAGCCCCCAGGGGGTACCCATAGCCCCCAGGGGGTACCAACAGCCCCCTGGGGGTACCAACAGCCCCCTGGGGGTACCAACAGCCCCTGGGGGTACCAACAGCCCCCTGGGGGTACCAATAGCCACTGGGGTACCACACACCCCAGGGGGTCCCCACAGGTACCTCAAGCAGACCCCAGGGGTACCCAGCAGCCCCTGGGGTCCCCAGCAGCCCTGGGGGTACACAGGGCCCCAGGGTCCCAGCAGCCCCTGGGGGTCCCCAGCAGCCCCCAAACGCCAGCTGTCAGTCTGCCCCCCCTTGCAAGGGCCCCCCCCCGTCTTCTCTTACATTCCGGACTTCTGATCCCGCCGCTCCTCGCTCCTCCCGCTGCTAGCGTCCGTCTCTTCTACATCCGGATCCCCGCGCGCGATGACGTCACATGCCTGCGACGGCCGGAGATCCGGATGTAGAAGACGGACGGAGCAGCGAGGAGGAGCGGCGCGGATCAGAAGTCCGGAATGGTAATTATAACCATCGGGGGGGTGGGGGCCCTTACAAGGGGGGGCAGGTGCCAGCACTTGGGGGGGATTTATTTAGTTAGCACTGCTTCCCCCTGCCGTGATTGACAGGGGAAAGCAGTGCATATTTAATGAGCGGCCCACGTGACGGGCCGCTCATACAGCAGCCTCCCCCCCGCCTCCTGAAGCCTCCACAGCCCGGACACAGCCCCGGACAACAGTTCCCCGTATTGACTCGTGTATAAGCCGAGGGGAGATTTTTCAGCCTAAATTTTGGGCTGAAAAACTCGGCTTATACACGAGTATATCGGTAACTTGTGGAAGTGCCGTTTTTACTTAGTGGTTTTCCCATAAACAAAGTTCATTTAAAAGTTAATTTAATCAATAGATCTTGGAATAATAATTTCCACAATTGGGTGCGTTAAAAAAAAACAAAAAAAAAAACACTTTCCTTCGCTGTGATAATCTTAAATGTGCTCCTGCTATGTACAATTTCAGTTTTGTGTTTTGTTTCTGACGGTGACGGAGCATGGGTTTGATCCTGGGCAGGGAAGGACGAAAAAGTATTCAGACATTACAGCACGGGATCTCAAATAATTTTTTCTTTGAGGTAAGATATTTTTTACAAACAGGCAGAGAAATGTTTTACCTCATAGAAAGAATCGCTGTGATCCTGTGTTGTAATGTCTGTATATTCGCTTTCCTTCCTCCCCTGCCCAGGAGATGTGGTATGATCAGACCGTGTTCCTGTACGGTCAGACACATCCATTACACTGTACATAGCAGGAGCACATTTATAAGATTCTCTCAGCACTGGAAGATTATATTAAAACACATCCAATTGTGGAAATTATTATTATTCCAAGATCAATTGATTAAAATGAACTTTATTCATGGGAAAACCCCTTTAAAGGAATGGTCTACTAATAGGAGAATGCCTTCTGATTCCACACATCTCCTCCAGATAACAGCCTCTACTCACCACCCAGCACTGGCGATGTCAGTGATGGGGATTCCGGGAATCACGAGACATTATCACATCACGCCAGCCGCACATCCAATAATGGCTGGTCTGTCACCTCAACCTTGGACCAAATTAAGTAATTAACAATTTAACAGTGTGGCTGCTGCTCACTTCCCGTTGACTGCACACGTGGAATAAAGGCATGGTGAGAGAAGCCGGTGGTGACTGGACGTAGGACTTCTGTAATGTCAAAATGTCACATGAGCCCTGAAGTGCGATTACCAATGCCCCTGGAATGACAAGCACATTACAGGAGTAAAGGCTTTATTTTATTTGGGGAACGTTTCCTGTAGGCGGACACCCAAACGCAGTTTACTACGTTCAACTATCCGCCTGCAGAAAATGATGTATGATAGAGCACACATGGACTCTGTCTGCACCAATAAAGGCAATGGCCCCATCAGTGCATAAGTCCAAAGCCCATTTTGCAGGGGTTCACACAAGCCCTGACTGAACAAGCCGCAGAACGCAATGTGAAAGCACCCTTAGAGGTGTGTGCCTCACCACAACTCATAATACATTCCCTGCTGGAGGAAAATGTGACAACAGTCTGCCCCTCGTAGCAAATTTGTTGCCACGCCCTCGTTTCAGATCTGCCTTTCTCATGGCTAGGTGAAAATAGCGTGAACACACTAAAAGTTGCTAAATTTTAGCCGAGCTTCGAGTTATGCCAAGATTTTATGCCTTTTCAAAGGTTTTTATGTTAAAGTTATGGTGTAAAAGCTTTGATGAATCGAGCTCTAAGTTGTCAAATTTGCCCCACATAGTACATGTGCAACTATTTTCCCTTTAGTCCATTTCATCTTCTAGCGAGCCCAGAAATTTGCCACACATGCACACTATCAGGAGGCACCATGTCCTGGACACAGCCTCTGCTCTCCTGAGGGAAGCCGGTGACCTCCGCTAGTGAATGCAGCCGCTCTGTGCCCACAGTCAATGCTCAAGGCAGGGCAGCATATCCCTACATTCACCCACCGAGATCACTTCAGACTCTGCAGTGCTAAGATGAAATGCTGCAGACAAGCAGCAGAACGGAAAGCCGCCCTGCATGTCAGTTAACGCTGCGGAAAAAAAGAAGCACGGTGGCCACCAGATTTCTGAGAATCCATCCACCATGCTTACACTGCACAACACAGTGTTATGGACGCAGTGCAAACACGCTGCGTCCATAATGCTGCAAATAAAGATCGTGGGGCATGCAGCCCTACAGACCAATCAGGAGATTGGTCTTGTAATACAACATGCAATTGTACGTACACCCATGATCAGGACAGACTTTGCCTTCCACTTCATGAAGCAGTTACTAATACTGTTCAGAAATCCAAGACTACAAAGTTGTAAAATTTCCAGACTTATCAAGTGGCTCGTGCAGTTTGACAAATTTGGCACATCTTTAGGCTATATCCACACCTCTTTTGTTCGTCAACAGTATATCGTTGCAGTTTTTATTTTATTTTTTTGCGGGGGGTAGTAGCGTTTTTTGCAAAAACAATTAAAGAATAAGCATGCTGCAGATTTAAAGAGGACCTGTCACCAAACCAGGCATGGTGATATAATTACAGCACTGGATGCAGCATGTCTGCAGCATGCAGGCAAGGGGTCCCCAGCACTTGAGCAGCCTGTACCCGAGATAATACACTTAGAAAACATACATCATCCAGCCATAAAGGAAGTGGCTAGGGGATGCAGCCAAAGGGCAGATTCACACCCCCTGCATGTTTAATCTGCCCACCGCTGCCAATCATTCTCTCCCTCTTCAGCAGCATTTAAACAGAGGTTTTTTTTTTTCCAGAACTTGCCGTTTGGCCCCACCCCTCAGGGGGTAGGGCTAAACGGACATTTGTGGGAGAGAGAAAAAAAACTCTGATTGAATGCTGCTGAAGAGGGAGAGAATGATTGGCAGTGGTGGGCAGATTAAACATGCAGGGGGTGTGAATCTGCCCTTTGGCTGCAGCCCCTAGCCACCTCCTTAATGGCTGGAGAATGTAAGTTTTCTAAGTGTATTATCTCGGGGTACAGGGCTGCTCAAGTGCTGGGTGACCCCTTCCCTGGATGCTGCAGACATGCTGCATCCAGTGCTGTAATTAGATCACCATGCCTGGTTTGGTGACAGGTCCTCTTTAAAGGGCCACCGTCCGGTCATTTTTCAGTATGGTACTAATATTAACCTTGAATAATGTGTGGGCTGACCTTTTCAAAACATGTAAAATCATTATTGTACTATTTGCAGTTTCCAAGTTATCAGCATTGTCAGACCCTGCAGGGAGCTCCTGGATTAGTCCTCTCCATTATAAGCAAACAGTCATGTAATTACGGTATGTACCCAGTCTCAGCAGCGATCCTCCCTCTGCTCTAAGTACAGTGTAGTTTCAGTTCCCATATGAGCGTCTGTTCTGATGAGGATACGGAGGGAGAGAGCTATTACAGATCTGCTTTATCTAGACTCCATTTGTTTCTCCATGCAGAATGCCTGCCATGACAGTTTGTGTTGGTATTTGACCTCTTATAATGCTGCAAACAGAGAGCAGAATACAGCTCCCCCCACTACTAATCTCCTGAGAAGTAATGTGGTGTGAATATGTGACGTGAATATTCATCCTACGGGGAGTGGACTGCAGAGAACTAAGTGGTGTGAGGTAGCACCCCCTGGGTGACTCGTTTGGCAGCGTGACACCAAGAACCCACATTTAACTAAACACAAATCAGGGGTTTATTAATTTTGTCATAAACCTCCCATTACTCACCCAACATAAAATTACACGCCAGATATTATTTACATCAGAATTATATAAACACAATATAGCCATTTATTTTTGAGTCAAACCGCTTATTACTCATATACCACAAATCATACAAGAGATACATAATCATAGGCTATTTACATAGTGACATGACATCACAGTTCACATTACATATTATATTTGCAGCATCAGAACATTGAGTCCCACACCAACCCTTACAGACCTCAGTCTGGTTCTAATAGCGGCTATGCCCGCCTGGCATTCACATGGTTCATATAGATTATACATTCACATATTATACCCATTACATAATACACGAGACTCTACACTGACCCACAGGGATCCGGTACACCCCTGTTCACACAGGCCATACAGTCTCAGACATGTAATGAGATATAGAAATTGGTTGCGCCACGCTGCTTTATGTTTTATATCCACCCTCTGTTAAGTCACCGTTACACTCACCTTTTCCTGTTGTGCTGTCCGCACAACAGGGGGGCTCACGTAGTGAGTGCACGGGGTCTCTCTCTAGACGGTGTGGATTTCTTTCCCTTTTTCCTCGGTGTCCGCCTGTGTAATTGCACGTGATCCGTCACGTGTTTTCCTCTCCTCTGTTAGGTTTGTCTTCTCCTCCGGAGCTGCTCCACCGCTCTCCCCATAGGGAGATGGATGTGCAGGCAATGGAACAAAACGATGTTTGGGTGAGCGCTGGGATATGAAGACAGCTACACTTCTACAAGTATTTTACCTGTAAGTTTATTGTTCAAATCACACTAGGTCCTCTCCAACAACATGTTTCGATGCTCAGGGCGTCTTCCTCAAGTGGATCCACTTGGTCTTCATATCCCAGCGCTCACCCAAACATCGTTTTGTTCCATACAGTCTCAGACAGGCTGCTACATTACACAGCCTTTATACATTTCACACAAGGTCAACGGGACCACATCACGACTTCACAGTCGGTCCAAATAGCAGTTACAACCACCTGGACTTCATTCACGTGAGACAACATAAATGGCTTTTTTAAATAGACCATTATGCTTACACATGAACCCTTACACAGTCAACGGGACCATAACACAACCAACAGTCAGTCCCAATGGCGGCTATGACCGCCTGGCCCTTGAGCCGTAGTCAGTCTACACATGACACATACACGGACTCCAGCCCGTCACAGGTCCTATACCCACCTGCAACCACTGTCTCTCATGGACATCAGCCTCTCGGGTCAGAGGGACAGGCGTCTCCGGCATGGAGAGCCTGGCTTCTTGCCTCACATCTTGCAGGATCCATCTGGTCTGGCTCCTATCTCAAGTCTCTCTCACACAACACTAGGCAGCTTCTTATCCTAGCTGCCACACCCACACCTGCAAGGCAGTGAAACAATCAGGACATCTCACACACACAGACCTGGGAGCAGTTAACCCTCTGTACATCAGTCAGGTCTAGTACAGCAAAGCACTCATACACACAGCCTCAGATACCGTTAACCCTGTGTTCACGGCTCAGGACCCATGTGATGTATGCCGGTCTTGGGGCACATGCCAGTCACATCACCACAGTGGATAGTAAATTTTAAGTGACAGAAGGAATGAATCTCTTTATTTGGTGGGAAATATAAACAACAGAAATACATCAATAGAAAAAGCTTGGGGCAAGGAATCAGAAAATGATAGTTACATATGGATTTTTGACCTGACAGATTTCCTTTAATGATTGCTGCAGTTTTCCAATTTGGGTAGAAAAAAAATAGAAGCGAACAATCGTGTTCTTGAGATTTCTAAAGTCTCACAGCTTTTGTTGGTACTGTAAAAAGTAGTTTTACTTTGCATGAAAAAGGCAGCAGTCACAACATGTGACCACAGCGTCAGACAGATTAGTAGACGTTTACACCATCTAGCTGGCTCAGTATAAGAAATTTAAATCAAAATTTTTTTTTTAGGAGAATCACATTGTAAGGTAAACTACAACCCTTTCATCAATGCCACACATCCTGATGGCAGAAAAGGAGCCAAAAGTGTCTAAAGGCCATTATAAATAAGGTACAGTTCATGAATACATAAGACTTCTGCGAAAAATGAAGAATTATTTCACACGTTATATATGAAAGTTGGATCTATTACACAATGAAAAAGATGAATTGGCTGACATTCATGCACCCCTTTAATCAGGCAGCACTCATTTTACTCCACATTGGGGTTGTCCAGCTAAACAGTAAATATTACAATTAGGATAGGAAACAAGCCAAAGGTAAAGACGACAAACACAAGCCATCAACACGATATTCATTTTGTAATAGCCCTACATCTACAACTGTGACACCGTCATCATAAATGGGCTTCCAGAAATAAGTTATGGATTAAGTGACAGCTGTACCGTGTATTACAGAAGTTAGCTGGTAAACCAAACGCAGGACACCATGCTTTAATTATTCCAGTCTGTCAAATATACAGAGGATAATCTCTTCTCCGAACGAAAAGATCTCAGACAGCAGATGTCAAAGATTTGTACATTAGCCATAAAAGCTGAATCAATCATTTCCCGATGCGGCAGAATTGTCAAGTGCAAGCAATTATAGGCAATAAACTCTGGGAAATTATGCAGATTGCAGATATTCAGAAAGCTTTCGTACACAAGACAATTTTATATTTATTTTTTAGAAAACCTAAAAAAGATTCCCAACAATGTTGAGAGGGAAGAGAAAAGGTAAAACCCACGCACTGAAAGTACACACTCCTCTGCCAGCGCTGGGCGAAGAAAAAGAGAAGTTGTGTGTAAGCTCCATTCAGAATAAGTCACAGAAACTGCAACAAGTCTGCCGAGTGTGAATTCCCCCCGAGGGTACATCACCTCTGTCTGAATACCAATCACTTCTAGAACATCTGTGTAGTGAAATATGTATCTCAGGGACTGGACACTATACCAGTAAGGGGTTAAATCCCATGTCCATCCACAAGAGATCACAACCTGCTTTATATAAGCACACACTAACTTCGCAGTCACACTGACTCTAGTCTCCCCAGGTGGCATCCTGCCAGCAGGGCAATAAATTCACACATATTGGGAGCCTCAAAGAGGAAAAGAATTGATAGAGAAGCCATCTCAAATAGTGAGCTTCAAACAGACCCACAGATGGAAAGCAAAATCAGGAGACCTAGTCAGAAGACAAAGAACATTTTAAAACATAATATATGCATGGCTAAATTAGTGAGAATCCAATCATAGACACAGAAGTAGAATGTTAAACTAGAAGAGGCCGGTCTAGAATCTGACCCCCCAGTCTGAGTCTATATCTGGGCTCTCACAGCTAAAGCTCGGGTGTCACAGAGATGGGTTAGCCGAAGCTGCTCTCCCCATAGGGCAACCGAAGCAAAGTTTAGGTTTCTGTAAGTTTATCCTTTTTATTTCATTGTTTGCATATGTGTATGTCATTTTATTATTTCTATTTTTATACTTTTCATATTAAAGCTAAAAACTTTAATAAGTCTGAACCTTGTATACTCTAATGGCCACTTTACACACACCAACTTATCTGTCCAACTTCTGACCAACTTACTTGTTGCAGTGAAATCATGGACACATTGTTCCATTTGTACACAGCCACAAAATGGAGCAACGTGTCCATGATTTCACTGCAACCAGTAAGTTGGTCAGAAGTTGGACAGATAAGTTGGTGTGTGTAAAGTGGCCCTAAGAATTCACAGCCCGAAGAAGGTGTGATTTGTTGATTGTCTGATAAGTCTTAGTTTAGGGGAACTCATCGGCCCCCCAAAATCCGATGGGTGGTGGCAGCGTGTGTGAAGTGGGGTGCATGGTCTGAGTTGGGGTGTGATTAATGCTCCCTTTCAGCATAGGACAGAGGTCGAGTGCTGGATTGAGTGAGGGGAGATAGATTAACCCTTACAGGCACAACCCCAAGTCACGTGCTGAGAAGTGGGTACGTGACAATCTGCTAGGTATTTATTTCACCAAATCTCATTTTCACGCTGCAAATAAAATTTCAACAAATTGACAGGCACTATCAGTACAGCCATTTATGCTGCAGACAGTCGCAGATCTGCACCCTGGAATGCAAAGGGTAAAATTTGGATCAACACTGAATCAAATCGGTAGCAGTACGTTTGACCACACAAAAACTAGGGATCCCCCCCAAATCCAGCAGGGAAATCCCAATCCTCCTTTTTGGTCTTCTGCAAACAATGGCTGCAGAGGTCACGTGTGGCAGGTGGGACATGACCGCAGTACCTGATCACCGGCATTGCTGGTGTATGGCATAACAGTGCAGCAAGGAGTGCGGGATATACTGGAGGCCACAGACAAAGCCCACTGGAAGAGAATCACCAGGATTTTTCTACTTCATCTGAGAACAGAATAATGTAGGAAAAGAGACTCAGATTCCAGTGATGTATCACTTACTGGGTGCAGTAGTTCTGACATGTAGTAGAGCTCAGAAAGCCAACTATACCCACACCACAGCTCTTGTCTAGTCTTGTACATTGTCTATTGATGGTGAGCTGCTAATCAGAGAGGGCGAGGTCACAAAAGGTCTCAAGAGCTGGTGGGTACCGTCACACGTGGCAACGCTCCAGAGATCCCGACAATGATACGACCTGGTAAGGATCGCTGGAGTATCGCTACATGGTCGCTGGTGAGATGTCAAACAGTCAGATCTCACCAGCGATGCAGCAACGATACGGCGGTCGTTGGGACCCTGTCATTCTAGAGCATAGTATTGAGGTCATTGGTCGTTGTCCCTGTCAAACACACTGATGCATGATGCCCAGCAGGGACTCAATCACAAAACGGTGCCTGGTCGCTGCTACGTGTCAAACGTAGCGAGATCGCTGCTGAGGTCACTGTTGGGTCACAAAACTTGTGACTCCGCAGCAATCTCACTAGCGATCTCACTTAGTGTGACGGGGTTGTAGTCTAGGTCAGGGGTCCCCAACCTTTTTTGCACCGGAGACCGGCTTCATGTAAGACCGTCCTTCTGGGGCCCGGTGGGGCGGGGCTTTGAACTTATGGGCAGGGCTATGGAGAAGGGGTGGAGTTTACTGCCCTGTTTCCTAAAAAGATGCGCTACATCTTATTTTCATATACGGTAGTATAATGCAGCGTCACAGTCCCTCCACATTATATAATGCAGCCTCACAGCTCTCCATATAGTACAATGCAGCGTCACATCCCTCCATAAAGTATAATGCAACCTCATATCCTTCCATATATATAATGCAGCGTCGCATCCCTCTCCCCACACACACATTGCCCCGTATAACCCCCCACACACACACATGCCCCTGTATAACCCCCCACACACACACACTGCCCCTGTATAACCCCCAACACACACATTGCCCCTTGTATATACCCCCCCCACACACACACTTGCCCCTTGTATATACCCTCACACACACATTGCCCCTTGTATATACCCTCACACACCATTGCCCCTTGTATATACCCCTCACACACATTGCCCTTGTATATACCCCTCACACACATTGCCCCTTGTATATCCCCTCACACACACTGACCCCTGAATGTCCCACACACAGACATGCTGCCCCCAGTACAATCCACCCCCCACACACAGACATTGCCCCCAAACACACTCACACACAGATGCTCGAGTCTGCTGCTCACCGCTTCTGCCGGCTTCTCTCATACAGCAGCAGCTGAGGCAGAGATGTGGCTGAAGTTTTTTCATATCTCGCGCCAAATTTCCAAGCGCATCACGTGACGCACACATCACTGATGCGCTTGGAAATAGCGCGAGATATGAAAAAACTTCAGCCACATTCTGCCTCAGCTGCTGCTGTATGAGAAGCCGTCGGCCAATAACAGTGCGGCAGGGCATGGCCGCTGCTGATTGGCCGACAGCTCCCTTCATACACATGCACGCAGCTGAGGCAGAGGTCTCGACTGCGGCTCAGAGCGGCACAAGTTCAGGAGGTGAGGGTGCGGTGGGCGGGGACACAGGGGGCAGGGAAGCCGGCAGCTCGCCGCGGACCGGCGCAAAGACCCTGGCGGCCCGGTCCCAGTCCGCGGACCGGCGGTTGGGGACCCTGGTCTAGGTAGTGATTATCTCCTGGTGATAAAACATTCATTGCATGGAAACAACACACACAGCCTAATGAGTGATATCCCTGAAATCTGTATCAGCCTTAACCTCATGGTGTCTACAGAGTACAATGCAAAATCCTTCTAAAGCTGGCTTTACACCACAGATTTGTGCATCAGGTTCTGTCCAGTTTAAACTGGATAGAACCTGATCCGGTTTTGCCTCCCATGTATCCCTATGGTGCCAGATTGGTCCTATTTGGCCATCAGGCTGTGTGTACTCTGTGCCTGACATGGTTTTGTCAGGTTTTTCACCGTCCACAAAATCAGAGCCTGTAGCATTTTTTGCCTCTGGTGCAAAAGTTGGACAAAACCGAACCTGGCGCAATGCGATTCCCATATAATTGGAGTCTATGGTGCCAGATCCGTGAAAAATAAAAAAAATCTGATAGTTTCCCGGATCTGTTTTTTTGCACAAAGCATGCTCAGAAATCCTGGTATTCTAACTTCAGCACCATGGACAGCAGTATTTCATGCACAGGCTGTGAATTCAACACCTTGGACAGAGGCAGAGTAGACCAGGCATATTTCAGGACTATGGACAGCAGCAGAAAGTGCTGTGGAATAGCACTACATAAATGATGAATAAGTATGATTAGAAAATGAATCCCAAAAAAAAAAAAAAAAAAAAAAAAAAAAACAGGGTCACAGGGCATATTCGGCCACATTATGTGCACATCCTGTTCTGTCCAGTGGATCCTGCAAAAAACAGGATCCAACCCGAAAGACAAAAACCGTGGTGTGAAGCAAGTCTAATAAGACTCCCTGTAAATATCTGACCTGAGGAATCTGCAAAGGAACATTAGAGCACTCATTATTTCCTTATGCTAGATGCCTTGGTGTCAATACATTTTTTAAAGCACTACTCGAGCTGTTTTTTTTTTTTTGCACAGCTGAAGTGGGACTTTAAATCTAAGTCCCCTGCCCTCTGTATTACACCATGTTCCAAATTATTATGCAAAGTTTTTCTCAGATTTTTCTAAATGGTCGGTGCAAATGACAGTCAGTGAAATAAAAGTCATCACCCGTTCAGAGTATACATCGAATTTTATTGAAGAAACCTCCCAATAACAGTATAATCTTCAAAAATTTAAAAAAAAAAAAAAAAAAAAAAAAACTAAATGCACTGTTCCAAATTATTAGGCACAGTAGAGTTTCTAAACACTTGATATGTTTGAAAGAACCGAAAATACTCATTTGTTGAATTTGTAGCATTGACACGTCACATTCACTGAAATAAAAAGCTATTTATCTCCAAAACATCATAACAGGCCAAGTTACATGTTAACATAGGAACCCTACTTTGATATCACCTTCACAATTCTTGCATCCGTTAAACTTGTGAATTTCTGCTTGTATTTCTTTGGATGATATCAGAATAGCCTCCCAGAGCTGCTGTTTTGATGTGAACGGCCTCCCACCCTCAGATCTTTTGCTTGAATATACTCCAAAGGTTCTCTATAGCAGGGGTCCCCAACCTTTTTTGCACCGGGGACCGGCTTCATGGAAGATCGTTTTTCCGGGGCCCAGCTGGGCTTTGACCTTATGGGGCGGGGCTATGGAGAAGGGGTGGAGTTTACCATTCTGTTTCCTCAAAAGATGCGCTACGTCTTATTTTCATATAGTATAATGCAGCGTCACAGCCCTCGACATTGTATAATGCAGCCCCACAGCCCTCCATAAAGTATAATGCAACCTCATATCCCTCCATATAATATAATGCAGCCTCATATCCCTCCATATAATATAATGCAGTGTCACAGCTCTGCATAGTTTAATGCAGCGTCTCATCCCTCCATATAGCAAATTCTCCCCCCCACACACACTGCCTCCTGTATAGCCCCCGCACACACACATTGCCCCTTGGATAACCCCCACACACAGACATACTGCCCCCTGTAAAAATCCCCCACAGACACTGCCATCTGAATAACCCCACACACAGACATTACCCTTGTATAACCCCTCACACACACTGAATACCCCCCTCCCATATTGCCCCTACACACACACAGACAATATGACCCCAGTACAATCCACCCCCTACACAGACATTGCCCCTGAATGCCCCCCACACACAGACATTGCCCCTGAATGCCCCCACACACAGACATTGCCCCTGAATGCCCCCCACACACAGACATTGCCCCTGAATGCCCCCCACACACAGACATTGCCCCTGAATGCCCCCCACACACAGACATTGCCCCTCAATGCCCCCACACACAGACATTGCCCCTCAATGCCCCCCACACACAGACATTGCCCCTCAATGCCCCCCACACACAGACATTGCCCCTCAATGCCCCCCACACACAGACATTGCCCCTCAATGCCCCCACACACAGACATTGCCCCTCAATGCCCCCTCACACTTGCCAACTGATGCTGACTGCTCCTGGAAGCTCACGTCACTGCTGCGCTTGGAATTAGCGCAAGATATGAAACTTCGGCCACGTCTCTGCCTCAGCTGCTTAGCTGTACAAGGGAAGCTGTCGGCCAATAACAGCGCGGCAGTAGCGGGCCAATCAGGGCATGTCTGCTGCACTGATTGGCCGACAACTCACCTTGCACATCTACGCACGCAGCTGAGGCAGAGGCCTCAGCTCAGAGCGGCGTGGTTCAGAAGGTGAGGGACGCAGTGGGCGGGGACTTCACAAGGAGGCGGGGAAGCCGGCAGCTACTCGCGGACCAGCACAAAGACCCCCACAGCCCGGTCCGCAGACCGGTGGTTGGGGACCCCTGCACTATAGGGTTGTGGTCAGGAGAGGATGGTGGCCACACCATGAGTTTCTCTCCTTTTATGCCCATAGCAGCCAATGACACAGAAATATTCGTTACAGCATGAGATGGTGCATTATTCTAGAGAAAGAAAAACATGTACAGATAGGAGCGATCACCAAAATATTTTCAGTATCAAAAATTTCCTTTTATTGGTCAAACAGCACAAACCACACACAGTGTATATAAAAACAATTTAAAAAAAAGGCGTCGTAGCCAGAGTATACAAGAGGTCCCTGCAGATGTCACAATGTCCACCTATTATCACACCAACAAGTAATTATTATAAAAAACTCAATAGCAAAAAAAAAAAAAAAAAAAAAAAAAAAAAAAAAAAAAAAAATGGTTATATAGCAGACACAAAAATAAATCAAATATAAATCATAAACCTCTACTGCCACAATATACATAACCCATTTTCTCCTTCTAAACCTTATTACTATCACTTATAGGTCAAATATCACATCAAAGTCAGATCAGGTCAAACCCTCAGTCAGAAGTATGGTTAAGTTAAAGGATGAATAGTGGGCTCAAAGGAGCTGAGTAGAGCAGATTCCAAATGCTCTCAGAATTGGGCAAGGAAGAGATCTGCAGAAACCAATACACAAAAGGTGTTTCAATAGAAAGCTTAAGTTACAACTGGAGACTGTCAGTCACCAGTACATCATACCTGTGGTGAGGCTGGACAAGAAAGGCAGGAACACAGCACTGACCCACACGCATCGTCAACCAAATTGGTGACTTCCTCAGGGAGGGTGTGTGAAGTCATTAGTCTAGCAGCCATTTAAATAAGGTTAATCATTAGGGATAAGTAATTACAGCTGGCACTGCCAGCATGGCGCCGGTAAGAGCGTATAGAGATGATGTCATAATGTATGCATCATCTCTAGTGGACGTGCCCTGGAGTACAGGCTTCACTCTGAGTATTAAGATGGCCGCTGCACATGCTCAGAAAGAAGGGGGCGGGAATAACATTTTTCTCTGTACAGAAAAATAACTGCAGAGATGGATCCACGTGGACCCTTCATAAATACAGAATATAAAAGAGTAGAGATTTTTTTTTTTATTATTAATAGAGAAATAAGAATAAGGTAAACAAAAGATAGAGAATAGATAATAGCTCAAGCTCATTAATAATGCTGTAATAATCTTTATTGTTGTATAGCCATGGTATAAATATCACACTTCACCCCCCCCCCCCCCACGCGAGTCTGCCCCCTCCCCCTTATAAACAAACAAATGGTCCATTTGAGTGACTCCAGTAGTATTAAATCCTCTAACACAGGATAGAATTGGATAGGGATCGGTTTCTTTTTATATTTCATGCATAAAAGGTTACCATTTGCCTCTATAGAAAAGTTAGAGGCAAATTAGTAGAACAAAAATAGTGAGCACAGGAGATAAAAGGAGAAGGGGGGAATTTTGAAGGTTATTAGCCCCAAGAAAGGGCAAAGTCTCAAAATAGACCCCTTTTGGAGAGCCAGGCGAAGACTCCAAATGAGAGATAAAAGCAGGGTCACTTGCAAACCGACTACTTCAAACCAATATGAATGTATCTCCACCAGTTCTTTACCAATGAATAGGCAGATAATATGATCTTCAAAACACAGATTCAATCCGAAATGTCCTTCTTTCCCAAAATGTCCACACAGTCAGTATCCCAGAGGAAGAAAGAGATAAAGCAAGAAAAAAGGTCCGCCAGTTGTTGGATACATGACAACACGAGCTATGTTCAGGTCTGCTTATAACATCCGTTATATAGCAGTTCTTCGTTCAGACCCTGTGGGGAGAGAGAATTGAGTTAAAAAATCCACTTGGTTCCATTTTTAATAATTCTAAGGTAATATTGCCCCCCCTTATATTAGATGGTAAACCCTGGAGTTCCAATATCCTCATGCCATTAGCACTACCACCACGTACCTCAAGAAAATGTCTCGCTATTGAGGTCAAGGATTTACCTTTTTCAAGATTGTTTTTTGCAGTATTTACTGTAGATACATGTTGTTGAATTCTCCTTCGAAGTTCTTGAGTAGTTTGACCTACGTATATCTTCGGGCATCCACAAATGATTGCATAAATCACATTCCTGGAACGGCAATTAAAGTAGGTGTTTGATCCAATGGTAAAAGGAACAATTGGTAATTCAAGGGAATCTGAGGCGATAGTAAATGGGCAAATATTACAATTACCACAAGGGTAAGTCCCTTTAAGCCATGTGCCTCTTCCCATGTGTTTCGTCGGCCTCATGAAATGGCTCCTTGTCAGGCGATCCTTTAAATTCCTTGATCTCATGGCTGTTAAACCTGGGCTTGTGGACAAAAAAGGTTTTAGCCCATCATCGGCTAACAGAATATCCCAGTTTCTGTCTAAAATTCCACTCAGATCCTCCCACTGATTATTGAACGGAGTAATGATTTGATATGTTTGAAAGAACCGAAAATGCTCATTTGTTGAATTTGCAGCATTAGGAGGTCACATTCACTGAAATAAAAAGCTATTTAACTCCAAAACATCCTAACAGGCCAAGTTACATGTTAACATAGGAACCCTTCTTTGATATCACCTTCATAATTCTTGCATCCATTGAACTTGTGAGTTTCTGCTTGTATTTCTTTGCATGATGTCAGAATAGCCTCCCAGAGCTGCTGTTTTGATATGAACTGTCTCCCACCCTCATAGATCTTTTGCTTGATTATACTCCAAAGGTTCTCTATAGGGTTGAGGTCAGAGAAAGATGGTGGCCACACCATGAGTTTCTCTCCTTTTATGCCCATAGCAGCCAATGACACAGAGGTATTCTTTGCAGCATGAGATGGTGCATTGTCATGCATGAAGATGATTTTGCTCATGAAGGCACGTTTTTGCTTTTTGTACCATGGAAGAAAGTTCTCAAACTCTATATACTTTGTAAAGGTCATTTTCACACCTTCAGGAACCTTAAAGGGGCCTACCCGCTGTTTCCCAATGATTCCAGCCCAAAACATGACTCCTCCACCTCCTTGGTGACGTCGCAGCCTTGTTGGGACATGGTGGCCATCCACCAACAATCCACTACTCCTTCCATCTGAACCATCCAGGATTGCTTGACACTCATCAGCAAACAAGATTGTTTGAAAATTAATAGTCATGTATGTCTGGGCCCACTGCAACCATTTCTGCTTGTGAGTACTGTTTAGGGGTGGCCGAATAGTAGGTTTATGCACCACATCATGCCTTTGAAGGATCTTACACCTGGAGGTTCGAGACTCCAGAGGCACCAGCAGCTTCAAATATCTGTTTGTTGGTTTGTAAGGCCTTTTTAGCAGCTGCTCTCTTAATCCGATTAACTTGCCTGGCAAAAACCTTCCTCATTCTGCCTTTATCTGCACGAACACGTCTGTGCTCAGAATCAGCCACAAATCTCTTCACAGTACGATGATCACGTTTAAGTTTTCGTGCAAAATCTAATGTTTTTATCCTTTGTCCAAAGCATTGCACTATTTTTGCTTTTTGGCAGCAGAGATCCTTTGTCTTTCCCATGTTACTTGAAAACGGTGGCCTGCTTAATTTTGTGGAACACCCAGTTTTTCTTTTATTGGGCTCACCTGCCAAACTAATTATCACAGGTATCCGAGATTGATTTCAGTGATCCAAAGAACCCTGAGACACAATACCATCAATGGGTTTCATTGACAAAAAAAAAAAAAACCTACGACACTTAAAACCAATTTGCATAATAACTGCATAATAATTTGGAATATGGTGTATAGTAATCTTGTCTTCCTGGCGGTCTCCTATGATCTGTGACCTGCCAGGAGCTCCAGTATTTCATTGAGCACGCTAGAGGTCACTACTCAATGCATCACTATAAGAGCCTTGTTCTGGCTTTAGAGAGATCATGAGAGCTTGTAACATAACTTCTTACTTCCAGCCAATGAGATCAGAACTAGTAGATCGTGAAGCCACCGGAAGATGAGAATACGATTAGGGCAAGAGGACTTAGGGCCCTTTCACATCAGCGTTTTTGAAATCGCGGCAGATGCGGTGAAAAAAACGCATCTGCCGCGATTACCGCATACCGGCTGCACTTGCGGCGCGGTTGCGGTTTTTGCCATGCAAGTATAGCATACTTGCGGCAGGTGCGGCAAGTGCGGTTTTGCACTTGCGGCAGGTGCGGCGCGAAAAAAAACGCGGCTGACGCGGTTTTTCGGGCCGCACCTGCCGCAAGTGCAAAACCGCACTTGCCGCAAGTACGCCTTACTTTGCATGGCAAAAACCGCAACCGCGCCGCAAGTGCAGCCGGTATGCGGTAATCGCGGCAGATGCGGTTTTTTCACCGCATCTGCCGCGATTTTCAAAAAACGCTGATGTGAAAGGGCCCTTAGATTTAAAGCAGGCAAAAAGGAGGATTCAGGCGGCACTCGCTGTTTTTTTTGGCCTTGTTGGACTTTGTGCCCTGGTTTTCACCCTCTCTTAGATTTAAAGAGCCGCTCAGCGCTGAAAAGAAAAAAACACCCCACAAACATTGGAGTGGTGAATTTACACTAAAATGTGCAGAATAGGACCATGAAATTGTACTTCTGTAACTGGACATAGAGCTGCATTGCATTAGCACAGGAAATGTAAAGAATAGAAATTGTTTTCCCATTGCACTTAAGCCACGTCACACAGTGAGATCGCTAGAGAGATCTTTTGTGACGCAACAGCAACCTCGCTAGCGATCTCGCTATGTTTGACATGTAGCAGTGACTGGGCCAATCGTGTCTGAATGGCCTGTACCATTTTTTGATCTCGGGCTCCCACTAGGCAGCATGCATGGGTGTGTTTGATGCCTTAACAATGACCTTGTTGGCGACTCAGACCTCGGCCACGTAGGTCTGAGTCGTCAGACTAGCTGCTGTGTGACAGGGTCCCAATGACCGCCGAGGTCGTTATATGGCTTGCCGTGTCGTTGCTGCGTCATTGAGTAGATCTGTTTGACATCTCACCAGCGACCACGTAGCGACGGTCCAGCGATCCTTACCAGGTCGTATCGTTGTCGGGATCACTGGAACGTCGCCAAGTGTGACGGGACCCGTAGATCCATCAAGCGCCTTATAGAGCGTTATACCCCATAGAAAGCATTGCTTCTAGGAGTGAACACCTAGGGAGTACAGACTCTGGCAAATAGCTTTGCCATGGGTGTACTGTCATCACACATGGACACTGTGTAATGGGATATGCAGATAAACCTTCCAGTCTTCTACTTAAGAATGAGGCTGAAGAACTAGAACCTTCTTCATTGATGGCAGATGTGACAGGAACCGGGTAAAACTATGGAAGGATACAACAAGAATTTAAGAATACATGACTGAATGGTAAACAAACATATACAATCAGTCACACAGTATGAGAAAATAATATTCTATCTTACCATTTATACTTTTACTAGGAACAAGATGCAGGTGAGGGATCAAACATGTTCTCTAATCTGAGGCAAAGACAAAATGGTTTCTGTCACTGAGGCAACCACAATGCATTCTGGGAGACTTCCCATAATACCTTGCAGCTGAACTTGAACAGATACATCAAATCTCCAGCAGGTGGTACACACAATACACCAATTTCAGGCAATATATTAAAAACATTTCCCTGCCTGTTTTTAAAAAAACGTTTTATCTCAAAGAATGAATTATGTGCAATCCTGTGCTGTAATATCCATGTACTTGTGTCCTCCCCGGCCCATAACCAAACCTTGCTCAAAGCATGCTCCGTGTAAGGTCAGACACATCCATTATCAGTACATAGCAGAGACTCGTATATAAAGAACATCTCAACAACATTATAGAGAGAAAGCCATGCATAACCCTAACAACCCCTCTGTGAGCAATAGCTCAAATCAGACCCTCTGTGACCCAGGTCAGGTGGTGCAATGCTCCAGCAGGAATTCCAATCAATAAGATAGAAGAAATGGGGCAGCACTCACCAGTCTTGAAGGTTTTTATTTCCAAATCACGGAGACAAGTTTATAGTCAGCAGTGTGGCATAGGAGGGGGAAAAAAAAGAGTGTGCAGGGAGCACGGGAATACGACACCATTTCACACACACACGTGCTTCAACGGGTCTGGTGTGGTGTGAAATGGCACAATAGTCCCGTACTCCCTGCACACCCTCCCTCCCCCTCCTATGCCTCACTGCCAAGAATTAATTTGTCTCCTTGATTTGGAAATAAAAATCTTCAAGACCGGTGATTGCTAACCAATTCTTCTGTCTTATCGATAAGAATATCTCAGCATAGGAACATTTGTATAAACACATCCAACTGTGGAAATTATTATTCTTCCAAAATCTATTGATTAAAATGAATTTCAAAATTAACTTTGTTCTTTGGAAAACTCTTAAATCAAATGTAAAGCAATGTCAAAACTCAAAAGGGAAAACCAAAAAAAAACAAAGCAACATTTCATATGAAAAATTGTTCAGAAAACTGGATGAAGATGAGAACTTCTCTTCTGAAATACCACAAAAAAAACTAAGTATACATAAACTGTAATCTCAGGGGTCCCAGTAATACCAGGACAGATTAAATCAAATTACTGACATCAGTGATTGGTGCAATTTTGTAAGAACAGCTATTTTGCAATAATCTGTGCTACAAATAGCTGACAAGATAAGCTCTACAATCGCCTCAGTACGTCCAGTAATCCCACACCACGCAGACTTGCTAGATTGTTCTGATCACTTTCTTCTAAACTCCTCCAATCCCGTACATTGAATCTATACAGAGGAGCCGCTGCCGTTCTACAATCATCATATAGATCCTGTGCTAGAAGGACGAGGAAGACGACCTAAATAAAACCCATGAGCCTACACCTGCGGGCACTGTACAGGCTGTGGGCACACCACCCTGCCATGGTCACAAATACTGAACAACACAGTGAACACGGCAGTATTGCTATCGTAATACCATTATAGTGGTAACTTATGGCAGATATTACACTGTGGTGAACAGGACCTGAAAGGCAATGTGTTCCTCCAATGTACTGAAAATGACATTTTATAAATAGTAAGTACATCCCCTATTGTGTCGTGTCCACAGCTGATAGACCTGTCCCCACAGTGACAGACTACAAACACTGCGAGAAGTCTCCACCAGCGGTCACAAGCAGCTCCTTTCCATACTCTAAAGACCATACATTATCAAGAAATAGAGGCACATGTATGATTACACTGTGCAAGATACAAAAAAAATTATTATTAACCAATGTAACATCTCAATTAAAACAGGAGCAAAGAAGTGATAGGAGGATATCAATCCAAAGCCATTAGAACTGTAACCATTTTAGGATTTGGCGTATTTTGGGGATTTAAATACTAAAAAAAAAAAACAAAAAAAACTTCTTCCATCATCTTTTTACAACAACCATCACTGTAACTTGTATCTTGTTATGGCACCATGCAGAAAAGGCACAGAAATGCAATTTTACATTTCCATAAAATTAACATTACCTTAACTGCATAGAACAGAATGAAGGTACATGGCTACAGCCAGAGAGCTGCAGGCTGTATTGCAGCCAAGGACAAGAAAGCATCTGAAAAATGCAAGTGTTCTTGTCTGAATGGTGATTTGTTTTTCTAACAGGGTTGGTGCAATACCCAAGTCTTCACCGTTCTATCCCAACTTAAGAACAGGTTATAAAGTTCCTCAGCAATGTTGTTTAGTTGTGACATGCATTAAGTGTATGGAAGCAGCAGCATCTGTCAGCTGTGTGCCTGGCCCTGTGCTCCGGCAAGTCACAACTAAACAACATTGCTCAGGAGTGCTGAGGAACTTCATAACCTGTTCTTAAAGAGGACCTGTCACCAAACCACACATAGTGATCTAATTACAGCACTGGATACAGCATGTCTGCAGCATCCAGACAAGGGGTCCCCAGCACTTGAGCAGCCCTGTACCCGAGATAATACACTTAGAAAACTTACATGCTACAGCCACTAAGGAGGTGGTTAGGGGCTGCAGCCAAGGGCAGATTCACACCCCCTGCTTGTATTAATCTGCCCACCGCTGCCAATCATTCTCTCCCTGTCTGCACTATAAACACAGTTTGTTTTTTTCTTCTCTCCAAAATGTCCGTTTAGCCCACCCCCTGCAGTGACGTCACTGCCTTTCCCCGCCCTGCTCTATGGTTAACATAGAGCAGGGCGGGTATAAGCGGTGACGTCACTGCAGGAGGCGAGGCGGCCAGCCTCCTGCTCTGACATCACCACCTTTCCCCGCCCTGCTCTATGTTAACCATAGAGCAGGGCGGGGAAAGGCAGTGACGTCACTGCAGGGGGTGGGGCTAAACAGATTTTGGAGAGAAGAAAAAAAAAAAAAAACTGTTATAATGGAGACAGGGAGAGAATGATTGGCAGCGGTTGGCAGATTACACATGCAGGGGGTGTGAATCTGCCCTTCGGCTCCAGCCTCTGGCCACCTCCTTAATGGCTGGAGCATGTAAGTTTTCTAAGTGTATTATCTCGGGATACAGGGCTGCTCAAGTGCTGGGGGACCTCTTGTCTGGATGCTGCAGACATGCTGCATCCAGTGCTGTAATTAGATCACTATGTGTGGTTTGGTGACAGGTCCTCTTTAAAGTTGGGATACACAATACTATTGGGACGGTCTGGCAAGTACCCCCAGACATAACCATACCAAGAAACCACAGGTGCACCAACACACAGTAGCTCTTCCAGACGGACGCCGAGCTACCACTAGGCTTCTTTTCAGCACCCTAGGCTATATACCATCCAAGCGACACTGTGAAAAAGGCCCCAAAGCGGTGGCCGAAACGTCTGCCAGGTCACATGTTGTTCATGACAAAATAAAAACTTTTACTTTTGCATCAAAATACCTCTGAGTGTGCAGTGATTCTCTATGTGGTGCATATAAATAGAGCTGGGCAGTCCAGCCCATCTAATAGTGTGGGCAGAATTAATAGGCTGTATACAGACATTTTGCATTGCACGTACCTGTGTGACTGACGCCATATGGAAACCTTGTGCATATAAATACCACCAATCACCTCCCTCATGTCATGGCAGGTTAAGAGCGTATCAGTATTGTGCACTTGTGTTGCCTTTCATTGAGGCCTGCTGCATCCCGCTGAGTGCAATGGGTATTAGACCTTGGCTGTTTTTTGGTAAGTTTTTTCGGACATATGGCTATATCTTTTTTCCCTTTCATCAAGAATGACCTCTTTTAGAGACAAGATGTTGGACAAAAAGTGATTCTCCTCGTGTCTTCAGAATTCCCCATGGATGTTCGATTGGGTTCGGATCACACATACTTGGCCACAGAATTAGCTTTACTTGTTTGTCAGAAAATGTAACAGCGGCCGTAGATTAGCATTTCGGATCATTGTCAAGTTGTAACTATGTACGGCTACTAAGGTCACGGTGTGATGGCAGCATCTTCTCTTTCCATATAGAGGAGTAAATCTGTGAATTCAAGATCCCATCAATGAAATGTAGCTCCCTGACACCAGCAGCCCTCATGCAGCCTAGCATAAGGACATTGCAACCACCACGTTTCACTGTAGGCACCATTCACTTTTATATGTACTCCTCCCCTTTCTAATGCCATCAGATCAAAAAAAAATTTTTTTTTTACTCAATTCAAAAAGTAGAGAGGCCCAGTATTCTTCATATTTTTCAGCATGGGCCCTAACATTGTATTCAGGCTTTTTTTGTGCATGGACCTTACAGGCTTCCTTAGATGTTTATTAGATGGTTGTTTTCCAAGGAATCTGTAGCTACAATCCAAAGTGGACACTCTGATCTGCTGGCGCGCGCACGTCCATAGCAGAAATCAGAGTTCTATGTGGAAATTGTTCAACAAGTGGAGCATACTACAGAACTATGGTGTGGTCATTATTATCCTGCTACATTTTTTTCACTGCACATGTGGAATTTCAGACACTGCACATAAATCATCATCAGTAGGAAGGAGTACGATTTAGTTCTTTTTGCTTCTAAACAACAACCAGGATGGAGCCCATAAGTGCAAGGAGGGGGTCAGGATGGAGCCCATAAGTGCAAGGAGGGGGTCAGGATGGGGCCCATAAGTGCAAGGAGGGGGTCAGGATGGGGCCCATAAGTGCAAGGAGGGGGTCAGGATGGGGCCCATAAGTGCAAGGAGGGGGTCAGGATGGAGCCCATAAGTGCAAGGAGGGGGTCAGGATGGAGCCCATAAGTGCAAGGAGGGGGTCAGGATGGAGCCCATAAGTGCAAGGATGGGGTCAGGATGGAGCCCATAAGTGCAAGGATGGGGTCAGGATGGCGCCCATAAGTGCAAGGAGGGGGTCAGGATGGAGCCCATAAGTGCAAGGAGGGGGTCAGGATGGAGCACATAAGTGCAAGGAGGGGGTCAGGATGGAGCACAAGTGCAAGGAGGGGGTCAGGATGAAGACATTACAAGATAAAAGACAAGTATTTCAGTGTGGAATCTGCTAAAATCTTTCTCATAGTTCTCTAATATTCTGTATTTTTTTTCCCCGTGTCTGAAAAGGGCACTGGGATATCATGTAGCGAGGGGGGAAAATTGACCTGGAGAGAACACTCACACATCACCCACAGGGCGATGACAAATGGGGAAAATTTAAGTTATAAAAAGCTTTTTTACAACCATTATACTTCACATTTAGCTCAGACAGGGATGTTTAGGGATGTAGTAGGAAGCTGCAGGGACGGGCAGTGATAGGTGTGGGGGCATAAATGACCTAACAGGTTCCCTTTAAAATCAATTGTTAAAATAATAGATTTGATCAGGGTGTCAGGAATGCAAGCACTGTACAGGGAAGAGAGTTGGCATCTGCTGGCAGTCCCCCCACCCTGTGCAGCGCTTATGATGGCCACTGCTGTTAGGACCCTTCCACATCAGCCTTTTTGCTGATTTTCAGCAGATTTACCACATCTACTGCGTAACGGCTGTACTTGTGGCACACTTGCAGCAAGCCCCATTCATTCTCTATCTGGGGCTTGTGGTCAGGTGTGGTTTGCCGGATCTGTGGCGCATGAAAACAACGCTGCTAGCTGCGTTTTTTTGACCTGTCCCAAGTGCTGGATTGCAGCAAAAACCGCAAGTCCCATAGAGAATGAATGGGGCTATCTGCAAGTGTGCCACATGTGCAGCCGTTACGCGGCAGATGCGGTAAATCTGCTGCAAAAATGTAAAAACCCGCTGGTGTAAAGGGGCCTAGTTTAGGTTAAATTGCTCTGTTGGCACTTCACTATAAATAGGCTTTGGGTTGCAGTTTGAGCACTCGGCCTCTGAAAGGTTCGTCATCACTGCTCTGGGATTGAGTAGAGCAAAGTGACCAAAGTCCATAGAAATATGACTGTACTGAGATATAATCCGAGTGCAGTCTGATGTTTACTCATTGACCTGCATGGCCAAATGCTATCCAATAAAGGGATCAAACACATGCAGCAATTTTTTCCTTGGATACTGTCAGAGGTATACAAAAACTACTAGAAAAAGCAGCATCAAAACCCTTACCATCAATGCCATAGACAAAAACTAATACTGCACTTGCAGGATGCAGTCAGACCACACTTGTGTAGCAAGCCCAGATGCAGGCTAATAAATCACCTCAACCAAGGTATGGGAGGCGACTTGCCATGCACACTAAGGGCCTGCATAGGGCACCATTCACACTGATACATATGGTGCAGAATGTCTGAAAGCTACCCAAAAGCTCTGCTGCCTGAGCCATGGGCTGCACAGTACAATGTTTCTGCACAACTAGATGAATGGCGCCCCCCTAGGGGCCCAACTACACCCTGAAATGAATAAAAAAAAGTGCAGAAAAGTTCTCTGTATGATGAACAAAAAACCTTTATAAATGGGATACTGGTTCATGCGTTGGCCAAGATACTGTCAGAGGGAAACAAACTAATAACTAATTGAACATGTGCATGACCCTATAGACTAACACTGGTCTGCGTGTGATCTGAGGTTTGTCAGATCGCACTGGGACCGAAAATAAGTGCGTCTGCACCTGCTCTAAAGAGATGTCATTTTTATTACCGCTCGGCTCCCTAACATGTGATGTGCTCGGGCTGAAGTCATTTTGCGCTGATATTACATATACCGGTAAGGGTGCTTTCACACTACGATTTTTGCTTCTCCGATGCTGTCCGTTAAAAATCGGACATAATCGGATGCAAAACATCGGACACAATCGGATACATCGGTCCGATTTATTATCGGATAGGAAATTCACAAGGACACAAGGACCCTGGACGGACCCCTGCACCATGGACAGAGTAGGCACCCCGGTTTCCTTCACCCAGTACTGGACCCTGCTTGAACATGTTTGTGCCTGAGCACTGAACTCACCTCCTGTGGCCAGCAGCTTCTTCTCCTGCACGCTCCCTGGACAAAACAGCGGGAAAAGAGCTGTGGGAGGGCTGGGGGTGTGCTTTGGGAGCGGTCAGGGAATGTGGGAGCATGCTCAGTATCAAATTTCGGGGCCGATTTCGGCCCGATTTGCTCTCACTTTCCGATCACCATTGACACTCGTATTTTTTACGTCCCGATTTCGGGACGATTCTACCCGATTTTGTAATCGGATGAAAAAAATCGTTGCAGGCAACGATTTTTTCACCGGAAAAAAAAAAAAAAAAAAAAAAAAAATCGGCAAAAATTGGGCAGAATCGGGTCGGACACAAATCGGCTGGCATTTAGTGCACAGCCGATTCGGTCCGATCCCCATAGGGATGCATGGGGTCCGAAAATCGATCCGATGCTGTCCGATTTTTATCGGGCAGCATCGGAGAAGCAAAAATCGTAGTGTGAAAGCACCCTAACTTGCTAACAAGCTAAAGCTACGTGCAGTTTTTGGAGCGAGTGAGAGGGTCTGCTTCAAAACCAGCCAAAAAGAGGGAGAGAAAAAAAAAAAATTACTAGTCTTTTCTATTGTACAACCACGTCTGGTCACATTCAGTCTTTTGAGCATGTATTCTCTATCACAGCTATAGAGAAATTGCTAGAAAAAAAAAGCGAATGTCACTTCTTTCAAGAAGATTTAAACAGAAGGCTGTAAAATCAGATTAAGGGGGAAAAAAAAGCATTTATGTAAAATGTGTATATTCTTGCAAGGTGGCAAGTTAAAAAAGACAAAATTAACTATAACGCAGAGCAGTGAACTGTGCTGCTCATTGTACAATTTGGTGGGGTCTTAGCAGTTTTACCCAAGAAGTCAGACTTATAAACTGTAATAAGTACAGCAGGAGTCTGGAGACTCGCACAATACACACATCTGGATTGTACACCTTTCAGACAGCGGGCTGTGCATTTATTACAGTTTATAAGTCTGATCCTTTGGGTACGATTGCGAAGATCCCCACAAGTCTGTCTGCAAATAAACACAATTCAAGAACTTGTAATTTACCAATAGTTTGCAAAATGTCATGGATCAACATAAAGTAATAACAGCAGCTGATGGGAAACTATGGATCTCATCCTATGAAGCATCCATCAAGATAAAAGCTGTAACCAGCCATCCACAGATGGAGACGGATCAGTATGAGACAGCACTACAGGGAATATGTGGCCAGTCTTACTGAGGGCTATGCACTGTGCTCCACTTCCTCAGGATTGTCGGAGAGGACAGAGCCTGCAGGGAATTCAGAAAAAGCTGCAGATTTAGAGAATCTCATCCATCAATCAACTCAAAGCCTGTTTTACTGCAGGAGAAAAAGAAACAGCTACGAAGCCGTCGTCTCACATTAGCATCTTTATGTATCTCTTCGCAGTCAATCCTCACGTCATCTGACAGGTCCTCCATGTGAAAGAATTGATACGTGTGGCTATACACACCCACAATATGTAGTTTACTACTCACATTCATATGTCTAAGTGTTAGTGTCCACGAATGAAGTCTAAATTTGTCTCATTTACAAAACAATATCATAAAATGAACAAAACCGTTTATGATGCCTGGAACCTAAAACTGGTCCTAGTCTTCACCCTCGATGTACACTCCAGAAACTCATCTGCCGATCACTTACTCAAAATGGCAATTTAGGTTTTTAAACCATTCAGCTTGAATGAACAAATACCACAACCTATTTGCTACATGTTACTGCAGAGCGTGCATACAATGGGCATCCCAAAGGGGAGCGCACTGATCACTGGTGATCATAGGAGAAGATAGAGCGACCCAGCACTGCCATCTACTGCACTGCTGCTTCCCACAAAGGCTCACTCATTCACTTCCATTGTCACAAGGTAGAATACAGAACACTAGGAACAGTCTGGGAAAGAAAGTCATGGGCAGTTAATGCAGAAACCATTCATCAACAGAAGTGCAGGGAGCAGACACTGTCACATTCACTGTATTCGGTGGAGAGTAGGAGAAAGGGTTCCATCTATATATAGCTGGGGGTGCAGGAGAACAATGTGATGGAGAGGATCCCACCAGTCAGCTCCATATGACAGACAGTTATAAAGGAATCCCTACTGATATGTACATACTGATCAGTGTAACGCACATGAGACACAAGGCGCCAGCCACGGCAGCAGTAAATATGGCTCCCGATGTAATTGTTACTCGGGTATTAATCCCCTGTCTGCACTGTATTGCTGTAGTTACAGAAGTGCAGAGTAATAGACACGACCAATGCATTCTACAGAGTGAAACAAGATCTCTCCGTCACAGACAGTGGGAGAAGTGAGCAGATGGTAATGCTGTCATCACATCCCTGTGCCACGACACTGGAGATCATGAAAAGCCCTGGGGTTCTGACCCAGAAGACAACCATCATCACCAGCACGGCCATTTACAGACACTAAGAAAAGCACACACACCTCAGAACAGGGTGCTGACTACTGCCGGAAGTAAGTGACAGCCAGCAGTGAGGGGCACGATACTCCAAAGGCAAGGAGCTTTTAGAACTACTGTAGTGACTGACCCACCAGATAATCCTCTGCCAACCATTCCTATTGCATATCCTCCACGTGTCCAGTCCGAAAAAAAAAATCAGTTTTACAGAACCAGTGGTAGAGGTATGACCGCATATGCCAGAAGATCATTTTTAGTCCCACTATTATTTTTAGGAACTCAATGATCACCTGGGAGAAATCTACATGGGGCGTGTATGTGCCCGCAGCGCTTACAGGGGCACTGAGAGTTAGAGGAGTTTTGCATGCATGCCCCACAGAGGACAGGGACTGGTGTGAGGACAATGTCTGTAAACCACTGTGCTACATGGGCTTGTGATATGAATATTGCTCCAAAAATAAAATACTGAACTTGAAAACATGACCTTAAATATCAATGATGCAATGACATCAGAACATCACTGTTTGGTTACAATAGGCCAAGAAAGTCACTGGAGAAATCAGGGGGTTAAGTCGAATGAACATGCTAGCTCTGGCTAACCATCTACTGAATGTGGCTCTACACAGCCGGACAGGTGGGTACAGCATGATGGATTCTCACATGGGTTCAATTGGACAAGTGAATTGTCCTTGTTATATTCCCAACAAGGACAACATCTGCAAGGAGCTTGTATGCTCTCCTCGTGTTTGCGTAGGTTTCCTCCGGACACTCCGGTTTCCTCCCACATTGCAAAGACATACTGATAGGATGTTTAGACTGAGTCTCAATGGGGACAGCATTACTGATGTATGTAAAGTGCTATGGAATTAATAGCGCTATATAAATGAATAAATATTATTACTGACTTGATAGCCCTGGTTGTGGAGTCGGATTAAGGGAAGTTGAGGAGTTGGATGTTTGGCTTACCGACTCCACAGCCCGGCTGCTAGGAGCTTACACCCCTCTTCGCCCCTTATTCAGAACACTCTGCACTCTGGGCTAAACCCAGGAGAGACATCAGATTTAGGAATACTTTACTGACACCTATTAGGAGGTACATGGCTACCCTGAGACCATGATCAGAAAATAAGTACAAGATATGACAATCCTAAAACAAGCATGAACTCTACAGAGCAAAGGAGCAGCGTGCATAGGGGGAGGGTGCAAGAATAATCTGTTCCTTACCCCATAGGGATAATCTAGAAAAACACAGCTGTTCTAACAAGAGGGTACCAGACACAATGTCACAATCTCACCCACTGACGCATTTCATAATACTGGTTATGTAGTGTCATTAGGCAAGATGGCATAGTCATTGGCATGAGACTGGCAAGGGCCATCTCTGTGCACAACAGTTGGCAAGAAGCAATTAGTAACTGTGTAAATAAGGCTTAAAGTCAAAGCAAACAGCTTTATACTGAGGGAGAAGCAACCGCCATACAAAGCCAGCCATGACATTAAATACAATCCACGTCAGACCAGACACAGGCTTCTGTTCACACTGGCATCATAGCGGAGAGGAGTGATCTGGCTTCCTTGGTACAATGAGAAGTCGGGTTTCCATTTTTTTACGGGGCAGAATGCTGTAGTAGGAAACATTCTGGCTGTCACAGAAAACTGATGGAAGCAAACGCTAGTGTGATCAGTGCCCAGGAGACCGCTACATGCCAGCAATAGTTCAGCACCAGGCACTAATCCACATAGTCAAGCTGCCCGCAGATGCCAGACAGCTGTCATGTGAAGCGTCCACTGACTGACAGCTCCATACACAGATGATCAGTAAGTGACAGGACCTGTGACATTGACCGGCTGGATCCACACAGCCAATTCCAGAACACCCATCTACAATAATAATAATTACTCATTTATATAGCACTATTAATTCCATAGCACTTTACATACATTTACAATACTGTCCACATTGGGGCTCACAATCTAAACCTCCTAACAGTATAGTACACACAATCCACACAAAGTTCACCAAAGCTAGGGCAGGCAAGAGTAACATCGGTTAGGAAGGACTCAGGGCTGGGACTTGTAGTTCCACAACTGATAGATAAGCACAGAATGCTAGGGGTTGAATGCTGGGATATGTTGTGCCCCCACAATAAGCATGTAAGTCATGTAACTCTTCAGAAGATATAACAGGAGTGGGGTTTATTAGTGTTACAGCAGATGGGGAGGATAGACCTGTCAATACTAACTAGGATTAGTAGTTCTATAGTAAGTATAAGCAGACAGGATGCAATGTGGGAAGCTGCATGCTGGGAGGTGTAGTTCCTCTGAACAAGCTAGGACTTATGGTGGGTTTACACGCCACGATATCGTTTCGATATCGCAACTCAATGGCGCGGGAGCGCGCAATTAGTGCACGTTTCACCCGCATCGCATTGACTGGTTACACACTGCGATATCGTAATACAACGTCCGTGCGATGTCTCCGCCTCCCAATCCAGGATCGCATAGTTAACATGGGAGTGAATGGGTGACGTATCAAATCGCATCGTAATTGGGTGTTTACACAGCACGATCTGGCTTCAATCGCTATGCAATATCGGGGCATTGAATAGCACGCTCATTCGATCCCCGATATCGCATTGACATCGTTCCTGCATCGCATTGGACGTTCACACCATACAACGCAGGCACGATATCGGGTCCAACGATTGAACCACGTGACTTTTGATTGAAATTGTACTGCGATATCGCGACGTGTAAACCCGCCATTAGGCTACTTTCACATACCGATATTTGGATTTCCGATGCTGTCCGATGAAAATCGGACAGCATCGGATCCGAATTTGGCCCCCATGCATCCCTATGGGGATCGGACCGAATCGGATGTGCACTAAATGCCATCCGATTTGGTCCGATCCGAATCTGTCCGATTTTATTATCGGTGCTAAAATCGGAGCCTGCTCCGATTTTTGCACCGAAAATAAAATCTGACAGATTCGGATCGGACCAAATCGGATGGCATTTAGTGCACATCCGATCTGACCCGATCCCTATAACATGGGGCCCTATGGAGAAGGGTCCGAGGAAACATCTGATCTCCTCGGACCCCGTTTTACTGTACTGAGCATGCTCAGTACAGTAAAACTGCTCCTAACTAGGAGCATAAGGGTTAAAAAAAAAAAAGTTTATTCTCACCTTCCCCCGAGCCCCCGCCGTCTTCTGCCATCTTCTTCTAGGCTCCCGGTGGCTCCCGCAGGCTGCCGGTGTCAGCAGAGCGCGTCCTCTGATGTACACAGGACCTGCGGTGATGTCACAGTCATGTGACCGCGGGTTTACCATGGTGAACCCGCGGTCACGTGACTGTGACATCATCGCAGGTCCTGTGTACAGCAGAGGTACACCTCTGCTGACACCGGCAGCCTGCGGGAGCCACCGGGAGCCTAGAAGAAGATGGCAGAAGACGGCGGGGGCTCGGGGGAAGGTGAGAATAAACTTTTTTTTTTTTTTTTTTTTTTTGCAGCCCGGTGCCGATTTTATGCCGGAATCGGGTGCCTATTTGGCACCCGATTCCAGGCATCAGAAGGGAGCCGATGCTGTCCGAATTATATCGGACAGCATCGGTCCCCTAAAAATCGGTATGTGAAAGTAGCGACTGCAAGTATCATCAGTAACCAGGAGACATGATGGGAATATCGTTCTATGAATGGGATACATGCTGGATTGGAACTTTAAATTACTGGGGCACATGCTGGAACTTGTAGTTCTGAGGTCTTGGGTTGGAGGGTTTACCATAGCGGAGTAGGCAGAACACATGCGGAGGCTCGGACATGTATGGCAGGGGCACTAGATAGGACCTGTGGGCGAGATGCTGCAGCCCATTAGAAGGCACATACACTGTGCTGGTATATCTAGGAAAGGATGGCATGCTGAGGCTTGTAGTTCATTCATCTCAACTCATTACGGCCAGGATTGACAACCTGATTTAATTCCTTCAGGGCGGCTTATTAAAAATTCATGAACATGTTGAAAAATGATAAATTGTGATAAGTGATCCCCGTCTACAGCCCAGAATTGTGACATCAGCTGTATTCACAGATACTGAGATACTGCTATAGATACTACACGAGATCCTGAGAACTACAGGCAGAAGGTGGACACATTTCCCTAAAGAAAGTCACGGAAAGCTCTATATTGTTTATATGGATGGGGCGGAAAAAAAAAAGGGCCTTATTCTAATGGACTGTACTGAGTTTCAGGACAGATGGCACCAAAGATTACAGGGGCTAGACTATTTCATAACCAAGATCACAGGACATACCAAGTCTGTGCACACATGGGCATATAGTACCCAGAAATAACGTATGCTGAGGGGCTCACACTACCCTCTTCCACTCACCCAACAGAGGCTCACACTGCCCTACACCACACCGTCCAGTCACCAGGGGGCTCACACTACCCTACACCACACCGTCCGTCGTCACCAGGGGCTCACACTACCCTACACCACACCGTCGTCACGGGGCTCACTCTACCCTACACCACACCGTCCCGTCGCCAGGGGGCTCACACTACCCTACACCACATCGTCCCGTCGCCAGGGGGCTCACACTACCCTACACCACACCGTCCCGTCCCGTCGCCAGGGGGCTCACACTACCCTACACCACATCGTCCCGTCGCCAGGGGGCTCACACTACCCTACACCACATCGTCCCGTCGCCAGGGGGCTCACACTACCCTACACCACACCGTCCCCCAGGGGGCTCACACTACCCTACACCACACCGTCCCGTCGCCAGGGGGCTCACACTACCCTACACCACACCGTCCCGTCGCCAGGGGGCTCACACTACCCTAACACCACTGTCCCACCACCCGGGGAGGCTCACACTGCACTACACCACATCATCCCACCACCAGAGGGGTCACACTACACTACCCTACACCACACCATCCCACCGCCAGGGGGTCAGACCTCCCCACGACCAGAGTTGTGGAGTCGGTAAGTCAAACCACCGACTCCTGAATTTCCCTGACTGACTTCTTCATTTATGGTTCATGTTTAAGTTATACATTTATTATAGTACAATGTGAACATGAAGCTTTAATCATTATTATGATACAATAATCAAGATATTTACATAGAACATAATTCATAATATTCAGCACATTCTGCATTGAACTACTATACCCAGTTCATTTTCTACCGACTCAAACTTCACTGCCTACCACACCGTCCCACCGCTGGGTGGAGGGGGCTCACACTACCCTAACACCACAGTTCCAACTATGGGGGGCTCACATTGCTCTACACCACGCAGACCCAACCCCGAGGGGCTCACACTACTCTACACCACCTCACCCCAACCCAGAGGGGCTCACACTACTCTACACCACCTCACCCCAACCCAGAGGGGCTCACACTACACCATGTAGTCGCATCCCGGGGGGCTCACCCTACCCTACATTGCTCCGCACGAACGCCAGGTGGCTCACACTACCAAACACCCACTGTCCCACCGCTGGGAGGCTCACACTACCCTATACCCCACCATCCCACTCTCCCCACCACTGGGGGTCTCACTCTTGTGGCCCATTTTCTCACCTGCAGCATTACCCTGGGGGGCATACTCTCCCCACCCCGGGGGCCTCACTCTTGTGGCCCCCCGGTCTCACACACACTCCCCAGCATCTTGTGGCCCCCCGGTCTCACACACACTCCCCAGCATCTTGTGGCCCCCGGTCTCACACACACTCCCCAGCATCTTGTGGCCCCCCGGTCTCACACACACTCCCCAGCATCTTGTGGCCCCCCGGTCTCACACACACTCCCCAGCATCTTGTGGCCCCCCGGTCTCACACACACTCCCCAGCATCTTGTGGCCCCCCGGTCTCACACACACTCCCCAGCATCTTGTGGCCCCCCGGTCTCACACACACTCCCCAGCATCTTGTGGCCCCCCGGTCTCACACACACTCCCCAGCATCTTGTGGCCCCCCGGTCTCACACACACTCCCCAGCATCTTGTGGCCCCCCGGTCTCACACACACTCCCCAGCATCTTGTGGCCCCCCGGTCTCACACACACTCCCCAGCATCTTGTGGCCCCCCCGGTCTCACCACACACACTCCCCAGCATCTTGTGGCCCCCCGGTCTCACACACACTCCCCAGCATCTTGTGGCCCCCCGGTCTCACACACACTCCCCAGCATCTTGTGGCCCCCCGGTCTCACACACACTCCCCAGCATCTTGTGGCCCCCCGGTCTCACACACACTCCCCAGCATCTTGTGGTCCCCCCAGCCACACACTCCCCAGCCTCTTGTGGCCCCCCAGTCACACACTCCCCAGCCTCTTGTGGCCCCCCAGTCTCACACACTCCCCAGCCTCTTGTGGCCCCCCAGTCTCACACACTCCCCAGCCTCTTGTGGCCCCCAGTCTCACACACTCCCCAGCCTCTTGTGGCCCCCCAGTCACACACTCCCCAGCCTCTTGTGGCCCCCCAGTCACACACTCCCCAGTCTCTTGTGGCCCCCCAGTCTCACACACTCCCCAGCCTCTTGTGGCCCCCCAGTCACACACACTCCCCAGCCTCTTGTGGCCCCCCAGTCACACACACTCCCCAGCCTCTTGTGGCCCCCCAGTCACACACTCCCCAGCCTCTTGTGACCCCCAGTCTCACACACCCCCAGTCTCTTGTGGCCCCCCAGTCTCACACACTCCCCAGCCTCTTGTGGCCCCCCAGTCACACACTCCCCAGTCTCTTGTGGCCCCCCAGTCTCACACACTCCCCAGCCTCTTGTGGCCCCCCAGTCTCACACACTCCCCAGCCTCTTGTGGCCCCCCAGTCTCACACACTCCCCAGCCTCTTGTGGCCCCCCAGTCACACACTCCCCAGTCTCTTGTGGCCCCCCAGTCTCACACACTCCCCAGCCTCTTGTGGCCCCCCAGTCTCACACACTCCCCAGCCTCTTGTGGCCCCCCAGTCTCACACACCCCCAGTCTCTTGTGGCCCCCCAGTCTCACACACCCCCAGTCTCTTGTGGCCCCCCAGTCTCACACACTCCCCAGCCTCTTGTCGCCCCCAGCCTTACACACTCCCCAGCCTCTTGTGGCCCCCCAGTCTCACACACTCCCCAGCCTCTTGTGGCCCCCCAGTCACACACTCCCCAGTCTCTTGTGGCCCCCCAGTCACACACTCCCCAGTCTCTTGTGGCCCCCCAGTCACACACTCCCCAGCCTCTTGTGGCCCCCCAGTCACACACTCCCCAGCCTCTTGTGGCCCCCCAGTCACACACTCCCCAGCCTCTTGTGGCCCCCCAGTCACACACTCCCCAGCCTCTTGTGGCCCCCCAGTCTCACACACTCCCCAGCCTCTTGTGGCCCCCCAGTCTCACACACCCCCAGTCTCTTGTGGCCCCCCAGTCTCACACACCCCCAGTCTCTTGTGGCCCCCCAGTCTCACACACTCCCCAGCCTCTTGTCGCCCCCAGCCTTACACACTCCCCAGCCTCTTGTGGCCCCCCAGTCTCACACACTCCCCAGCCTCTTGTGGCCCCCCAGTCACACACTCCCCAGTCTCTTGTGGCCCCCCAGTCACACACTCCCCAGTCTCTTGTGGCCCCCCAGTCACACACTCCCCAGCCTCTTGTGGCCCCCCAGTCACACACTCCCCAGCCTCTTGTGGCCCCCCAGTCACACACTCCCCAGCCTCTTGTGGCCCCCCAGTCACACACTCCCCAGCCTCTTGTGGCCCCCCAGTCACACACTCCCCAGCCTCTTGTGGCCCCCCAGTCACACACTCCCCAGCCTCTTGTGGCCCCCCAGTCACACACTCCCCAGCCTCTTGTGGCCCCCCAGTCACACACTCCCCAGCCTCTTGTGGCCCCCCAGTCACACACCCCCAGCCTCTTGTGGCCCCCCAGTCACACACTCCCCAGCCTCTTGTGGCCCCCCAGTCACACACTCCCCAGCCTCTTGTGGCCCCCCAGTCACACACTCCCCAGCCTCTTGTGGCCCCCCAGTCACACACTCCCCAGCCTCTTGTGGCCCCCCAGTCACACACTCCCCAGCCTCTTGTGGCCCCCAGTCTCACACACTCCCCAGCCTCTTGTGGCCCCCCAGTCACACACTCCCCAGCCTCTTGTGGCCCCCAGTCTCACACACTCTCCAGCCTCTTGTGGCCCCCCAGTCACACACACCCCCAGCCTCTTGTCGCCCCCCAGTCACACACTCCCCAGCCTCTGGCGGTCTCACCTGCAGCACCAGCGGCTCGGGGTTGAAGGCCAGTGTGAGCAGCAGCTGCATGCGCTCCGTGTCCTTCAGGTTCTTGAGCAGGAAGCTCCCGGAGTCCTTGGTCTCGGCGTAGCGGCGGACCAGCCTGTCCAGCAGCCGCTGTGAGGGGCAGTGCACCAGGTCGGACCAGCCCTCCACCACATCCGGGGTGAGCAGCCGCACGTCCCCGTTGAGGCGGGCGAAGTCGGTCTTGTACATGGCCTGGATGAGGTCGCAGCGGGGCCGGCCGGTCGCCCTCTTGCAGATCTTCTGGTCCAGCTCTTGCAGCTCTTGGTTGGAGCCCAGGCGCTTGAGCACGACGCGGCGGCTGCCCTCCCGGGGCTCCCCGTACTGCGCGAAGTGCACGTTCTTGACGTTGAAGGCGTCCAGCAGGCGCACCCTGCCCCAGCCCTCGAAGCTCAGCTGGCCGTTCATGAACTTGCGGCACCAGCTGCTCCCGTAGCACGCCGGGCACTTGTTCAGGCTCAGGAAGCGGCGCTCCGTCAGCTCGTTGCGCTGGAAGGAGGCGAGGAGCGAGTGTGTGTTGAGCAGCATGAAGACCAGCAGGGAGGCGGCGAACAGCAGCTTCACATAGCGGTACAGGCGGCCGAACTTCAGCGAAACAAGGCGCAACATGGTCCCGCTCAACTCAGCCTCCCTCCCGGGGAACAGGAGGGAAGGGAGGGAGCGGCGGCCGAGCCCTCCCGCGGCCGCTCACCACTCGGCACCGGCGGGGCCAGCTCGTAGCCGAGGCCGCTAGTGTGGGGGCTCGGGTCGGTGTGTGCCCGCGGACAGGCGGCTCTCAACTTACTGACACAGGCGGCTCCGGAGAGCCGAGCGTCCTACAGCGGGAGGGAGCGGGGGGCAGGCGGGGAGGGAGAGCCGGACCAACAGACGACGGCGGGGGAGTGGCCGAGGGTCCTACAGCGGGAGGGAGCGAGGGGCAGGCGGGGAGGGAGAGCCTGGACCAACAGACGGCGGCGGGGGAGTGGCCGAGCGTCCTACGGAGGGAACCAGGGAGGGGAGGGGGGACTTTGTTTGGTCACGTGACAGTAGAGGCTGCCAGTGGTGGAACCGGCGTGACGTGGGCGCTCTCCGCCGCCATCTTGGGATGGGCAAAGTTTACAATAAGAGCGGAACTTCCTCCTGCTTGAGTAGTAAATAAGAGGGGACTGGAGGCGGGGACAGGGCCGAAAAGGGGCGGGGTCAGCACAGGATAGGAAGTGGAGACAGCGCCGAAAAGGGGGCGGGAGAGAGGGCGTGAACAACACGTGATATAGGGGGCGGGGACAGCGCAGGGTTTGATCGTGCATCCAATCAGCTTTGAGCGGTTGAGTCCCTTCGCGTTCTGTAGGTGGGGCTTGTGGTGCGCACTATCAATGTGCAGATGGGGGTCTCTTCTGTGCTGCACACTAGTGCTTGATGATTGCTGTCTGTTGTTATTAGGTGGAGGGTTGAAATGATGGAAGTTGCTGTCCTCCTCTCAGGACACTCCACCATGCTCGCTGACTGGCTGGTTCTGCCCCTGCAGTCCCTCATAGGCGGCATCCATCCGGTGACGGGAGACGTCTGGTATCACTGTGGGGAGCCCAGTATGGAGTCTATTAGCACTGCTCCAGGGAAGACACCCCTCCAACCCTGGAGCATTGTTACTGTTTTGCTCCTAAAATCTACATTTACATTTTTATTTATATTATATAAATCCCATATATTAGAAGAAATAGGCGGCACTCGCCGAGGATGATCCTGTTCCTTTATTCAATGTCCATATTTAACAGCCATGAACAATCCTCTGGCTGTTTTGCAGTAACTACCGCTTCCTTGTGCTCGAGTACCAGGACCCTTGGAAGTGGTAGTTACCCCTAAACGGCAGGCCATCATCTCCTCACTCCCCCTCCCCCAGAGGATGGCTGTAAGACATGGACATTGAAGAAAGGAACAAGATCATCCTACTTTCTAATATATGGGATTTATGGACTTTGCATTGGGCGTGCAACACCTTACAAGGCCGCACTCACAAGTCATGTTGCACAGCTACCTCTTTATACCCTATAGTGCCCAGGGATATCTCTTGCTGGATATTATAAATCCACCTTTGGCTTTCAACACTGCCTGAATCCTTCTGGGATCTCAATCAGATTCAAGAATGGCATAACCCAAATCTCTTCTTCATGTGCCCAATGTGGGGCATACTGGTTGACTCACTTGGGTGTGTAAACAGAACTTCTTCAACTCTATTTATAAGTGTTGGATTGGGTTGAGGTTTGAGAACTGTCAGAGTCAATTAAGCACCTCTACTTCATTGGTATTAAACAAGTTCTCACCAATCACAACATTAGCTTTGGGTTGTCCTGCTGGAACACCATGTCATCCATTTCATACCCATAGTACTCACGTAAATCATCTTGTGGAATACATATGAGGCACCCCTGCGGGGGATTGCTACAGGACCCACCGATGCAGGGAGGGATGTACACCGAGATACAACTACAATAAATCGTTGGATCCATGATCGCAGGTTTGAGAACATGTTCTCAAATCAGATGATCATCATTCAGCCAACCTGCTGCATCGTTGTGTGTGACACCGCGATAACGATGTCGTTAATGACTTCACCTATTCACAGCAGTGAACAAGTATTGTTCGCTGGGCTGAGCGAACGATAGCTGCTCGCTACATCGTTGGTGCATTGTGCACAATATCTAGACGTGTGATATCTTGCCAGCAATGTCAAAAAGATGTCCTAACGACCAAGATTGTTGGTGATATCTTAACGACATTGCAGCGTGTAACGATACCTTTACGATTTATGCCAGATCAGAACCCCAATCTGCAGATGCTGCGTTTTGAGGTGAATGCCCCTCATCAATGCAAGGTATGGGATCTGATATGGCTGTGAGAGGGGCTATGACAATTTGCATGTTTCCCAGAGGTGCATTCCAGCTTAACGTCTCCACTGCTGTCATGCAGGATTAATCTCCATACACTGAGTACAGTCATAGGAAAAAGTTTGGGCACCCCTCTGAATCTTACTCTTTTTTTTTTGTTTTGTTTAAAATTGTTTTTTTGCAACAGCTATTTCAGTGTGATATATGTAATAACTGATGGACACAGTAATATTTCAGGATTGACATGAGGTTTATTGTACTAACCAATTAATGTGAAATATGCATTATTTCAATTATTTCAATTCCCTTGACCTTGTCCTAGCCCTCACACAGACAACATACATTGCATGATTGTTACGCTCTTGTATTAACTCACAAAGGATCCTAAGGCCTATGTCAACATGATCACACCTGACCCAATTGCTTCCTGTAAAGACTAAAGTTCGTAGCTGTGCAGTCCCTAGTGGCCCTTGTGTCGGCAGGGATAACCCTAATCACTTGACTAGGAAAAGAAAACTGGACTTTGCTCCTGATCAGCTGTTGTGTGTACCTTGTATCTCCTTAAGAACTGGAAAAAGGGTAAAGAGCACTAAAACCATCAATTAATAAGGGGTGCAGAGATAGAAAGAATCCCTGAAAGAGAAAATGTGAAACCACACAAAAAGTGAAACAGGGAAGTACAACTGCTATAAAGAAATGCTTCCTAGCGCCTGGCTAAAGAAAGCATGTTTGGCTTTAACTCCATGTAGGATCAACATGGAATATCATCAGCAGAAAAGATCAGCTAGGGGAAGATTTCAATAGCTGTACCCAACAGGTGATATCACAAACAAAATTATCAACTTAAAACAACTGTTCTCCGAAGAGAAATGTAATACGAATAACATACAGAAGCATGAAAGAAACAGAAACCACTGTAGCTCAGAGGAGAAAGAAGCAAATCACACACAGGCTCACCGATTTGAATCCCAAGACATGGCAACGGTGGTTGCATGAATGTCTGTGAGCTTACTATTCTGAAGCATATGTGCCACCTCCACAGCCTTGTTCGTCGTGCTAGAACTGATAGAACCTGTGATGAACCAAATTGTTGGCTCCGATATTTTGCCTGGACGTCCACCTCTTGGCTTTTGAATAGATAGATGGACTTCATTTCATATTCCTCCAACCATCATGGCACTCACATGATGCAGTTTGATCATTTTCTTGGCTGAAAATCTGCTATCGGTGAGGTGGATGATTCTATTTGTTTTTTTTTGGGAGGGGGGGGGAATCTTTGTGGCTGTTCCTCGATTCGTACCAGTGACATTTCACTTCAGAATCAACCTAATAACACACTGAGCTATTAGGGAATGTGAGAACAGGTTGTAATTTGTTGGATAAAGAAAAAAAAAATCTGTTTCAATCACCAGGAGCAAAACAGTAAACAAATGCAGTGACATGACAAGAATCTGCAGAACTAATCATATGCAGTTCCCAATCAAATTTATGTATGAGATAGCCAAGAGGATTGACTATAAAATGAAGGTAGTCTCATGTTCAAAGCTGTAGTGGATGGTGAGATATGATGCCTGAAATTCAAAAGTCCAAAATGTTGTTACCATTTTGCACGTCAATGTATATAAGAGTATATAGTGTTCCGGAAATAAAGTGAACACTGATGACATATACAGGAGAAAACGGACCAATAAAAAATGGGTCTCAAACACTGTCTGAACCTAGCCTTAATGCAAGACAAAAAAAATTGTCATGCTCCACTGTGGAATTTCTAGAAGTGGATAGTTCTGTACATACAGTACCGGAAAACCCTGTAAGGCAGTGCACTAAGTATTATCCAGCACTGTACCAGTAATAAGCACTGCCGGACAGGCTCTATGACGTTATGATGTATGTCTGGCCACAAATGTCTTTTAAAGAGGTTGTCCAGGCATTCGGAAATGGTGACCCACCTGTAGGATAGGAGATGAATAGCAGGTGGGCAGTACAGTGACTCAGTGGTTAACACTGTATAATTGCATCTCTGGGGTCTTGGTTTCAAACCCCACCAAGGGCAAGATCTGCAAGTAGTGCTTGCATGGGTTTCCCTGTATTTGCATGAGCTTCCTCTCACACTCCAAAGACATAATGATAGAGAAGTTACAGTGTCTTGTGAAAGTATTCGGCCCCCTTGAACTTTTCAACATTTTGCCACATTTCAGGGTTCAAACATAAGATATAAATCCAAATTTTTTTGTGAAGAATCAACAACAAGTAGGACACAATCGTGAAGTGGAACACAATTTATTGGATATTTTAAACTTTTTTAACAAATAAAAAGCTGAAAAGTGTGGCGTGCAATATTATTTGGCCCTCTTCAGTTAATACTTTGTAGCGCCACCTTATGCTTTGATTAAAGCTGCAAGTCGCTTGGGGTTTGTCTCTATCAGTTTTGTACATCGAGAGACTGAAATTCTTGCCCATTCTTCCTTGCAGAAACAGCTGGAGCTCAGTGAGGTTGGATGGAGAGCGTTTGTGAACAGCAGATTTCAGCTCTTTCCACAGATTCTCGATTGGATTCAGGTCTGGACTGTGACTTGGTTATTCTAACACCTGGATACATTTATTTTTGAACCATTCCATTGTACATTTTGCTTTATGTTTGGGATTATTGTCTTGTTGGAAGATAAATCTCCGTCCCAGTCTCAGGTCTTATGCAGGCTCCAACAGGTTTTCTTCCAGAATGGTCCTGTATTTGGCTCCGTCCATCTTCCCATCAATTTTAACCATCTTCCCTGTTCCTGCTGAAGAAAAGCAGGCCCAAACCATGATACTGCCACCACCATGTTTGACAGTGGGGATGGGGTTTTGAGGGTGATGAGCTGTGTTGCTTTTACGCCAAACATATTGTTTTCCATAATAGCCAAAAAGTTTGATTTTGGTTTCATCTGACCAGAGCACCTTATTCCACATGTTTGGTGTGTCTCCCAGGTGGCTTGTGGCAAACTTCAAATGAGACTTTTTATAGATATCTTTGAGAAATGGCTTTCTTCTTGCCACAATTCCATAAAGGCAAGATTTGTGCAGTGTACGACTGATTGCTGTCCTATGGACAGACTCTCCCACCACAGCTGTAGATCTCTGCAGTTCATCCAGAGTGATCATGGGTCTTTTGGCTGCATCTCTGATCAGTCTTCTCCTTGTTCGAGATGAAAGTTTAGAGGGCGGCCAGGTCTTGGTAGATTTGCAGTGGTCTGATACTCCTTCCATTTCAATATTATCGCTTGCACAGTGCTCCTTGAGATGTTTAAAACTTGGGAAATCTCTTTGTATCCAAATCCGGCTTTAAAGTTCACCACAACAGTATCTCGGACCTGCCTGGTGTGTTCCTTGGTCTTCATGATGCTCTCTGCACTTGAAAAAGAACCCAGAGACTATCACAGAGAAGGTGCATTTATACAGAGATTTGATTACGCACAGGTGAATTCTATTTATCATTACCAGTCATTTGAGACAACATTGGATCATTCAGAGATCCTCACTGAACTTCTAGAGTGAGTTTGCTGCACTGAAAGTAAAGAGGACGAATAATATTGCACGCCCCACTTTTCAGTTTCCAGAATTTCAGTCTCTCGATGTGCAAAACCGATAGAGACATACTCTAAGTGACTTGCAGCTGTAATTGCAGCAAAAGGTAGCGCTACAAAGTATTAACTCAAGGGGGCCGAATAATATTGCACGCCCCACTTTTCAGTCTTGTATTTGTTAACCCCTTCCCGACCTATGACGTTGTACAACATCATAGGCGGTAAGGGGGGTTGGATGTGAGCTCCGGCGCAGAGCTCACATCTAACAGCCAACATCTCAGCTGAAGTGATCAGCTGAGATGTTGGGTTAACAATACGATCGGATCCGGGATCTGATCGTGCTATTAATCCTTTGGATCCCACCGTCAATCTCTGACAGAGGGATCCAAAGTTGCCGCGGCGGGGAACATGGTTATCGCGGGATCTCCAGCGCTGACGTGACTGCCCGGGGTCCTGGCTAGACCCCGGATGCTGTCACAGAGCACTTCTGGGTTGTGGTTGGCAGGTGCTGCCAACCACAACTAGTCCGTGATTCTGAGAGATACAGATGAGCTGCAGCTCATCTGTATCTCCCAGAAGCGATCGAACTGTGCAGCAGGGTGCCTCTCTAAGAGGCAATGTAAAGCTAAGAATTAATTGATTAATAAACTTTTTAAAAACCTGTAAAAAAAAAAAAAACAAAAGTTCAAATCACCCCACTTTTCCCTCAATCATAATAAAAGTATTAAAAAAATACACGTTTGGTATCGCCGTGTTCAGAATTGCCTGCTCTATCAACATATTAAATCTGTTAATGAGAGTCCTAAACTCCGTAACGGAAAAAAAAATCCAAACGCCAAAATTACCTTTTTTTGGTTGCCGCAACATTGTTATAAAATGCAATAACGGGCGATCAAAACAGCGGAAACACCCAAAAATGGTATCATTGGAAACGTCAGCTCAAGACCAAAAATCGGTTTTTTTTTCTCAAACGTCTGAATTTTTTTCCACCACCTAGATACCAATAAAGGTATACATGTTGGGTGTCTACAAACTCATACCGATCCGAGGCATCACCCAGTCATGTTGGTTTTACCATATAGTGAACATGGCGACTAAAATACCCACAAAACCAACATGTAATTGCACTTTTTTTGCAATTTCCTGTACACTATATGGTAAAATAAGTGATTGCATATGAAAGTACAACTGTCCCACAAAAAACAAGCCTTCATGTGTCTATATTTACGGAAAAATAAAAAAAGTTATGGCTCCTTGGAAGGCAGGGGAGCCAAAAAAACGAAAATGTAAAATTCCAAGGTCATGAAGGGGTTAAAAAAGTTTAAAATATCCAATAATTTGTTCCACTTCCCGATTTTGCCCTTTGTTGTTAATTTGTCTCAAAAAAAAATTAGAATTTATATCTGTATGTTTGAAGCCTGAAATGTGGCAGAAGGTTGAAAAAGTTCAAGGGGGCCAAATACATTCACAAGGCACTGTAGATTGTCAACCTCAATGGGAACAGTGTTTTTTTTATGCCTGTAGTTTTTTGGCAAAGGCTGGATATAAACATTTTGATTGGAGCTGGCCGAGCCTGTGTAGCTCTGTGTAGCGGCTGCTGCAGCACATCTTTTATTCTTTTCATACAAACTGTGCTGCAAGAGCCGACAACAAGCGGCAGTGGCCATTATATTTTCATTACAAAATCTGCTCGGTGAAGACAATAATGTAGATGGGACTTCAATACTATATGCTCAGGAAACCCTTGAAATATTGTTATGATTATACCATTAAACCAGGCCAGATTGTGAAAATGTTTCCAGGGTTAGAGTGGAGCTTGATATTACTTTTAAAGGATATATATGCACATGATACAGTAAACGTCTTGTTACTCCGGTATCTGTCGGAATTGATAGGTGACAGAGTATCATACTTTTTGCAATACTGAGAAGCCGTAGAAAGTATATACAGCTGTCTTGTAAGGGTTAAAGGGGTATTCCTATCTCCAAGATCCTATCCCAATATGTAGTAGATGTAATAATAATAATATTAGCAAATACCTTTACTTAATAATGTAGTACAGTTCTGATTACCTACATCACTTACTTCATGTGCAGGGCATTGTATTAGTGTAGGTATCCATGGTTACCACCACTCATAGTGAGTTAGTTGCTAGTGGTCGTAACCATGGATACCGAAGCTACTGTAATACGATGCACTTGAGGTAGGCAATATACAGTACAACTATACTACATTTCTAATTGAAGGTATTTGCTAATATTATTACTACTACATATTGGAATAGGATCTTAGAGATGGGAATACCCCTTTTAAGGACCAGCTGCTCAAAAGAAAAATTGCTTTAGGCTTACCTGGTAGTTTAAGTTGTTGTATTTTAAAATATCTATTTTTTATTTTTATTTCTAAAGACAGGATTATATAAGTTTTTCCTTCAAACGTTGCCTTGAGCAGTAAAAATGGATTCAACCCTGCAAGAATACTGTCTTGTGTCCATTTATATTCTGCAGAACAGCAATGGTAACGAGAGCTGGGTTATCAGACTTTTCATTATCTTATTCAGTATATATATATATGTACTGTACTCTGCTGATGAGCAGCAGGGATGCTGAAGAGAAGATGAAATTTTCCTACCTGACCTTCTCCATTTTCCGATCACTCCTGCTGCTAATGGAAGTGAAGCCATTAATAACAATATACTCCCTAATGTATTTTGTAAAACCCCACAAAAGCCGTAGTTGCTTATTAAATCTGGAAACCGACTTTTATTTTTCTTTCACCACCACTTTTTTTTTGTGTGGTCATGATTCAGGAATGAAGCTCAGAAGAACACCCTGCGGGAGCATCCATTAATGCTTCCTCCTTGTACATCACCATAGAGATCAATTAACCCTGTTTCGGCTAATATACAAGCTACGTTTACCAAGCGTACAAAAAACTCAACATTTGCCTTTCTTGATTGAACTAAAAGCCATACAAAGCTAGGCAAAAACAAGTGAGTAAATACCCTAAAATAATAAAAGTAAAATGCTAAAGTGCAAGAAAATAAATAGGGTACATCATGACATTATTATGATCATAAAATGTGTAAGCTGTCCCACCAGCAACAAGGTGACCCCATTGGGACAGTCCCTGCCTAAAAACAGTACTAATACCTTGTCACCTGTCTGTGAAGTGGCATGAAGAGGACAAGATCAGGCAGGACCTGGGTCCCAACAGAGCACGCCATACGATGGGAAGCTACACATTAATTAATGTCCAGCTCAAAGGAAGGCCACACTATGGTTTCATGACTGCAACAAAACAAAGACATAAAACCAGGGCTAGAATTAAAGTGTAACTACGTAGAGGTGAAAGTGTGGCACCCTTGCGGACTGGTCGCCACAGTGATGCTGCACATACTCCACAGGTATGGTGTCACTGCTCCCAGGTGAGAGGGGTTGCAAGTCCGAGACACTACACCTGCATCCAACACTATCCAATTCCAGGCCTGGGGGTCTGGGTGGACCCTATTCGGGGATTGCCCCATCTCCTCGCTGGAGGAGGGTAACGTAGAGAGTGAGCAAGAACGATGAGAGAGACGAAGGTGGGAGAAGAGAGAGGAGGAAGGTGTTTGGAGCGGACGCAGGACGTAGAGGGTCCCAGGGGACCTGGGAGTGGGGAACCCACACTTGTGCCCTGAATCTTGCCCGACTCGAGTTGAGCAGAGGGACAGCTTTTTATTATCACTACAGGAATTACTCTAAAAACAATCTTTATTAGATAATCAACTTTTAAAAGAACACAAACTTATGGGGCTTATGTGGCAGTGTGCAACAACAAGGACCCTCCCCCAAAAACATATCTCACAGCAAAACAAGTATTTACAGTGAGTGCACTAGACATCCTCAAATGTACTAGAAACAATCTTTATAACCTGACCTAGCGTCAATTATGGACAAGCGTCAGAGGACAGTTATCATCCTCCTAGTAATCTAGTTCAATTCACACATATGGACAGAAACCAATGAGCAATACACCAGTCAATATTCAGTTTAAATGACAAAAGAACCTAACGCGTTTCACTAGCAAATCATGCTAGCTCATCAGGGGTATCATAGTTTCACAATATCATGCATGGTTTATAAAATACAACCACACGCAGCTGGTCAGTACAGTAAACATTTGTCACAATTTACTGTGAATTTATCACTGCTACATCCTGAATATTTGTCTGTCAGTCCACTCCACCAATATTGCGGCAGATGATACAGGCCCCTTTTATTAGAATTGGGCTCACCCTGTGTCAAACTCCTGATCGGCAAACCCACCAGAGTCCACAAATGTATGGATCTTGATGGAACCTCCTGTAAAAAACACCTCTAAGGGTATCATCACACCTGTCGACAGCGCTGGAGATGTCGTCGGCGACTGGCGGGAGCGTGCACGTTTTTGGCGCCCCGCCTGTGTCGCCGTCCCACATTTACATGGGGCGACACCTCCAGCGATGCGCCGGCGATCTGATAGGCGGCATCGCCACCGGGCTCTCTCAAAACCCCAGCGGCAATACAAGACAATGGAAGCCTATGGCTCCATCGCCTGTCAGGTCGCCGGCGGCCGTTTACATGGAGCGATGTGTGCACCAGTAAAAGGTGTCGCCATCACCCAATTACATTAGGCGATGCAGGGGCGATGTCGGTGCCGATAGGCCACGCCCCTACGTCGCCTATGTAATCGGCAGCGATGTCGACAGGTGTGACGTGGCCTTAAGGTTTTTTGTGATTTCTGACCTCCGGACACATGTGTTACCTCTCAGAGGAGCCAGCAGCCTCCTGCTGGGTGCAATGGGTATGAAAAGTGGCGAAATTTTGGTGAGTTTTTTGTTTGAAATTGTATGTCCTATTTTAGGTGAATCTTAGGAAATTATATAGAAGCATGGGTAAATATGGGAGTGTTGATCAGTGGGCCCTCAGTCATTGTTACTGGTGGACCCCTACTGCCCAAGTCTGACACTTCTGGTAAGGATTTCTTCACATAAACATTGTAGGATTTTGTTTCCAGCAGTACCTGCTACCTCCCACAGGAAAACAGTGTCTGATCAACCTCATCATGCCATGGTGTCCATCACTTTCATGCTAACAAAAACTCCAATCAAAATACGACATAATGTGCAATACAGGCTACAGCATAGCCTCATCCCTGCTCATTTGCTTCTACATTAGCTATAATTAGAGATGAGCAAAAAAATTAGCAGGAGATAGTTCTAACTTCTGGTCATATTCACTTTTGCAGCCGGACTTCACTTTTGCATCCTTCTTGGCTTGACATCTCTTCTGTTTATCACTCTGTAGTTTTCCCATCGTTGTCAGGTCACAGTCTGATGCATGTCATGACATCATACCAGGACTTGTTATTAGGCCTTACGCAATGTCATGACATCATATAACCAAAGGTATCCTGGCGAAGTCCGGCAGCACAAAAGACCGGACTAGAGGTCAGAACTGAGTTAACATGGTTTGTGCTCATCTATGCTTACAATTTATTTTTGGACTTTTAAGATGTCTTCCTATATTAATGATGCAGAATCTTTGCTACAAACAATCTGGAGCAAAGCCTTCAGTGGAAAAAAAAGCACCAAATTTTGTGGGTATTTTTTCTTTTTGTTATTGCCGATATTGTTGCTGAAATACTGTGTATTTGCTGCAGATTTTACATTTCACACTGCAAAAATTAGCAGCTTGTCAATTTCAAATCCACACTGCAGGTCATTTTCTTTGAAACATTCTTTTTTTGTATAATGTGCAAATGAGTTTTCTGAAAATGTAATCCAGCTGACAGTCCTCTGACATGTGACAGCTGAACAGGTCCTCAAGCAGTAGTATGTGTCATCAAAGTGGCACACCTCAGTGATGTAGGCCCTGAGAAGCAGGCTCCAGCATGTATTATGCTGAAGGGGTTTTTTATGGGCCCGGATTTTGGTTCTTGTTTTAGGAACATCCAGGGGAGCTGGGTGGGACTGCCATTCCCCTACCTCCAGTTCCATGATTTGGAACAGGATATAAAAGGCAGTTCACCTTCTTCATTTAGTGCTGGTAGTTGGTATTAAACACATTTAACCCCTTCACGATCCTTTGATGCGATCTGACATGCAGAGCTTGCATCATCCCCTACACATGTCAGTGATCTAAACAGCTGACATGTGTAGCTAACAGCATCGATCTGATCAGCAATCCGATTGGTAATGTTGATCCTTTAGATTGCACTGTCAATCACTGACAGTGGTATTTAAAGCACCGTGGCAGGGATCGCGCTGTTCACGGGGCCTCAATGCATTGCCATTACAGAGCAGAGTCAGCTGATATCGACAGATGCTGTCGTGAATCGCTTCCTGCCGACGATGACTGAGTGGCGTCACTGGCATAAAGTGATCATTTGTGCTGTGCAGAGGGATGGTGAAGCATGTCTACATAACACAAGCAATCACACACTGCAGTACTGAGGCACCCTAAGGGGCAATGTAAGATAAAGAAAAAGTTAAAAAAAAGCTTTATAAATATAAAAAAAATAAAAAACACATAAAAGTTCAAATCACCCTCCTTTTGCCCAATTGAAAATAAAACTATTTAAAAAAAAATATACACGTTTGGTATCACTGAGTTCTGAAACACCCGATCTATCAAAATATAAAATCAGGTAGTCAGATCTGTAAAGTGCATAATGGAAAAAAAAGTCCAAACTTTTATTGGTTGTCGCAACATTACAATCAAATGAAATCTCAGGTGATCAAAACATCACATCTAATGGTATCATTCGAAACGACAGCTCAAGCCACAAAAAATAAGCTGTCACAGAGCCCCAGATCCCGGAAAATGAGAACGTGATGGAAAAAGACAACAAAAGCGCAATTCTTTAAAAACATGTTTCATATCTGCACACTCGTATTGACCCAAGTCATCATACTGACACGTCAGATTTACTATCTAGCGAATATGGTGAATAAAAAACCCAAAAACTATCACGTAATTGCACTTTTTTTGCAATTGGAATTTTTTTCCCTCTCTTCCAGGACACCATATGATAAAATAAATGATGATAAAAGTACAACTTGACCCACAAAAAACAACCCTCATAGGTGTTTATTGACATAACAATATAAAAGTTATGGCTCTTAAAAGAATGGGAGGGAAAAAACAGGAAATTGTCCATGGTGAAGGGGTTAACGTGCTGGTCATATATGAGAGAGACTGACTAGGTCTGCAAAGCCCGTGTACACCTATGTGGACCGTTTTGTTTATTTTGTTCCTTTGTGCCAAGTCGAGGCTATTTTCTGTTTATGTTAGAGACATTTATGGACTGAAATAAATCTATTTCATTTACATGACGCCTCTTCATTCCTGTGCCTACCTGAAACCACTGCCAAAGAGTGCAATCATTACTACACTCATTGACCCGAGTTGGAACATTTTCTCACATGAGAGTATATATTAGACAAGTACTATATAAGGCTATGTTCACACATAGCGTTTGTTTTGCACTTTTTGCGCGGGCACTTTTTTCAGTGTTTTGCACCGGCGCAACAAAGTGAAAAAAAGCCCCGTAAAAAGCGCGGTGCATTCACACACTGCATTTTTTTACGGCACTACTTCTTCAGTGATGTCACAGAGGGGAGGAAGAATCCTGTTCCTCCTCCCCTGTGTGACATGTCTGCCAGCCCCTTTGGGTTTCGTAATGTATCAATATACACTCTGAAACACAAATTAAATTAAAGCAAATGTGTAAAAAATAATAAAGAATTAATACTTACCATCTGTCCGGTGTTCGTGAGGCGGGAGCAGTTGCAGGTATTGACCTGCAAGGACCTTTCGTGATGTCATCGGGCGCTGTGATTGGCCGCTCGCGGTCATGTGATATGCGCGTCATATGACGTCACATATCACATGACTGCGAGCGGGCCAATCAGCGTTCACAGGCCCTGTACGGTCGATACCTCAGCAGGATCTCCCGGCTCCCGGTTCCCGATCACACGGTGGACGGGTAAGTATTCAATGTTTATTATTTTTTACACATTTCTCTTACTTTAATTTGGGTTTCGTAGTGTATATTAATACAATACGAAACCCAAAGGGGCTGGCACAGATGTAACACACGGGAGGAGGAACAGGATTGTTCTTCCCCTATGTGACATCAGCGCCGGCGTATTTCCGCTGGAATTGCGCATTGTCTGAATGGCGATGCGTAATTCCAGCGGGAATAATGGGCAAAATATGGGAGAAAGCGAGGGCGCATGTGCGTAAAGAACTGGCATGTCAATTCTTTTTACGCCCGCGCTTTCTCCTATAAAAGTGCAGCATATTTTTATGCCGTGACTGTACGGCAAATTGAATTTCACATTCACTTTGCCGGCAGACACAGACACAGATTGCGCATTTTTGAAAAGCGCGCAAAAAAGCGCTTAAAAATGCGCAATGTGTGAATGTAGCCTGAGGCTGGTTTCACACTGCAGTTTTTACCCTGATCAGGTTCGATCAGGTTTGTGTGTCAAAACCAGGAGTGTCTCCAAAACCCAGAACAGGTGTCAATCTTTCATTTATAGTTTTTCTCTGCAAGTTCCTCTCCTGGTTTAGGCACACAAACCTGATCGAACCTGATCAAGGAAAAAACTGCAGTGTGAAACCAGCCTAAAGTGTTATTGTGTAGCACTCAGACCCTTGTTATACTATGGGGCAATGCAGAACAATGCCTTTTAAATTGGATCATGCTGCGATTAGCAGTATTTACCATTCAAGTCTATTGGTGCGGGTGTAGCGACCGTTGGTAAGGCCGCGGGTGTGTGTGTATGATCTTTCTCAACAGAATCCCCATACTCAGATTTAACCGGTAGTAACATTTCTTTACTGTAAAACATATTTATATCACAGTCAACCGAATTATATGCGCACTGGTATATATTAGAGTCTCTGGATCTTCACTTCTGCCGGGTACGCAGCAAGAAAAACCACAACAATGAAGGTATCTTTCCCTAACTTTCCCTAAAATCACGTACCAGTCTATTACAGAAGAAGATGTCGCTCCCACGTAGCAGGCCTGGGGATCTCCTCACTCTTCTTCTTTGGTCTCCTTCTGCAGGTAACAGTCTGTCTCTCCCAGTCTCAGGGCACACAGATCAGGAGAAGGGAGATCACAGCAGCACAAATGGCTCCCTTATGTAGGTCACGGCCCCTGCACAAGCACTCTGGGTGCACGGCGGGCAAGGTTTTGCAGAGCGGCCAGAGTCACAGCACCAAAGTCCAGTGGCCCAGGATCAGTCACAGGGGCTTCTGCGGGGTGATTTTTCCGGCAAGGTGTTGCAAAGTAGCCCTCTTTCAACAGACATCCACAGGCAGATGTTCTCTTGTTCAACTCTGTGTCTGTACTGATCTCCCGCCCTCTCTCCTCCTCAGCACATGGCTGTTGGGGGAGGGGAGCAGCAATCAATGCTGTTTTTTTTTTTTCTCTGCAGTCATTTCAGCAATTGTCCACAAGGGGGCAGTGGCGGACTGTGCACAGCTCATTTCAATTTCAATAATACAATCTGAATTGTACACCTCATTACACGGGTAAAACATCAGACTGCGCTCAGATGGTACACACAATGGAGAATTTAAGTTCTTCATCTTTTCTGCACCTGTTATCTGTATTTTGAATATGATCACAGTAAACTGACACTCAACTCAAACTCTGATCAAAGGGTCATTAGCATAATTGGCCTGATTCTCCAATATATGGCAACAGCCATGTGAGCGCAGCATTAGACCAGGGACACACTGAGTGAAACACATGCAAGATACTTGCTTGAGTCTCGCATGACTCCCCTGGAACAGCTGTGGCCTCATTAGAGAGAAGCACGTCAGCTGCACATTTCTATAGAGCTGACGCGCTCCCGTCCAGGGAGGCAGCGGCTTTCCAGGTAAGTCATGTGAGTATCACACATGCATCTCACTTAGCGTGTCTTCGGCCTTAGGCTGGGACTACAGATCAGTACTAAAATTTCTGCAAGTCAGGTTTGCAAATTACAGAATTGACTGCCCTAATTCAGCTCCTTGGGTTTGTTTGCACAGCATAGATGCTGCCTGCTACTGACATGCATTGGCCCGGCTCGACATGTTCAGTGGGGACAGAATAGTGAATGCTATATTTTTTTTAACACAAACCACCTGACAGTATGAAAAAAAAATTGTGTGCACAGGTACACTGGTTATTATTGGGTTATGTGCTGTCTGTTGAGCATATAAACAACACACTGATCCAAAATACTGCCGTCCAAGCGAGTTATTAGATTTATAGGGAAAACCTGAAAAGATGAAAACTATATGAATGAATACCCTGCTGCAAATAAATAAATAAAAAGCAAGTACATTTAAGTAACATAGAGTACTAAATAAACACTATATTTGATCAAAAGAGCATAAAGCCATCCCACGATGAAAAAGATTACCCATATCGGGATAGTACCCAATATATCCTAATATTAAGACTTACCATGTGTGGGAACAGACCTCAGTATGAATAAGGGTGCAGAGTGCCTGGGTCCCGATAATTGACACATAGTCATGGGAAGCATTATAAATGAAATACCGGTTCAATGAAGGGGGGGCACACCCTATATGTATTTAATACAAAAGACTAAAGGAAAGCAAAAAAAATTACAGCAGATTATTTGTTTTAACCATGAGATGTGCATGAGCCACAAAGCACTGCGCACTGCGATAATGCCAGTGGTAGTGCAAAACTTGAATAAACAAAGGGGAGTCAAGGCAGAAGTGAGGAATGATTACAAGAGAAACGGTCCGCCCCGATGCTCAAGTCCTTGCACAAATTACGTCATTTTGGAACCTTTGAACACTAATTACTCAGCAAGCCAGGCTCAGATTTCTTATCTAAAAGAATGCTTTTAACCTCTTCATGACCAAGGGGTATGCCCTTTGCCACCTCCCACCCTTTGATGCGAGCTCACTCGCTGAGCTCACATCATCCGCCACATCTCAGCTGATTAGATCAGCTTACAAGTGTAGTTAACAGCACCACAATCGGATCAGTGATCTGATCGGCACTGTTAACCCTTTGGATCACTCTGTCAATCAATGACAGTGCAATCCAAAGCACCACAACGGGGATTACGCTGCTCCCTGCTGGCATTGGGGGTCCTGTGATGCATCCTAAGGGGCAGTGTAATGTCAAGGAAATGTTAAAAAATACAAAAGTTCAAATCACCCCCACTTTGGCCCCATTGAAAATCAAACCATTAAAAAACTATGCATACTTGTTATTGCTGTGTTCAGAAAATGCCCGATCTACCAAAATATAAAATCAATCAGATCTGTAAACTGCATAATGGACAAAAAAAAGTTCAAATCATGCCAAAACTATTTTTTTGGTCACCCCAATATTGCAATAAAATGCAATAACAGGTGATCAAAGCAATCAATGTACCCAAAAATTGTTTAGTTAAAAACTCTGCTCAAGATACACAAAATAAGGTTTCAAACAGCTCCAGTTCACAAAAAATGATAATGCTACGGGTCGCAGAAAATGGCATCAAAAGTGCTAATCTTTTTCTTTAAAAACTTTTGAATTTTTTTCACCTCTTAGATTAAAGCAAAAGTATACCTGTTTGGTATCAACAAACTCGTACTGACCCACAGCATCATATATATATGTCAGTTTTACCATATATCGAACACGGTGAATAAAAAGCCTAAAAAAACATATGTAATTGCTCTTTTTTTTCAATTTCCTCGCACTAGTTTATAGTGCAAAAACCTGCTGATAGGTTTGCTTTAACTTCTTCCTGACTCTTGACGTAATACAACATCAAGGGTCGGGTCCGGGTGTTTGATGTGAGCGCCGCACCGGAGCTCCGGTGCGGCGCTCACATCAAACACACGACATCTCAGCTGATCTCATCAGCTGAGATGTTGGGCTTCCAGCACCGATCGGATATGGGATCCAATCGGTGCTGTTAGCCACTTGGATTCCGCTGTTATTCACCGACAGCGGGATTCAAAGCCGGATCACGCTGTTCCCCGCCAGTGATAATATCACAAGATCTCCAGTGCTCACGTGATAGCCCCAGGTCCTGGTGTGAACCCAGAAACCATCACTGATCGCTTGCTGTGTGTGGTTGGCAAGTGCCGGACAGCTCCGGATCAGATTTCGGCCCCATAGTATGCTATAGGGCCGGATGGAGCCGGAAGGCAGCTATCTGCCATCCGGTTACCATCTGTCCAGGAGGATCCGAGTGTATTCGGATTTTTTCTCTCTGACACAAAAATGCTGCTTGCAGCGTTTTTGTGTCCAGGGCGAAAAATCTACCCAAATTGGATCCTCCCGGATCAGGGGCAATCCGGCGCTCCCTAAAGGTATCGTCACATGCAGCAATTTTGCTAGCAATTTCACTGGCAATTTGCTGGTTGCAGTGAAATCATGGACACATTGTTCTATCATGTTGCTGTGTACAAATGGAACAATGTGTCCATGATTTCACTGCAACCAGCAAATTGTGTAGTGAAATTGCTAGCAAAATTGCTGCGTGTGACGATACCTTTAGGGAGCGCCGGATTGCCCTGATCCGGGAGGATCCAATTTGGGTACCTTAACATGGGAGTCTATGGGGACGGATTGCCCCGATCCGGGAGGCATGCATGATTGCAAAAATGTTCATTTTCTTTAAAACACTCAGGTGGTTTAGAGAACATATTTTTAACCTTCGTCAGGCTACATAATTTTACAACGTTAACTGGCTGCAGAGGTACAATTGAACCGTCATATATACGTCCACTGTGGGAAGACTTTCTCCTTTACTTGGTTTCAGAAACTAAAGTTCATTCAGCTACAAATGTTATCTATTGGCCAGTGTTTTTACTGCTCACTTATGTTGCTGTCAAATAAGTTGATTCAAACTGGGAGTGGCTTCTACTTCTCTTCCTGCCTCCCTCCTCTCAGTAGCCAAATATTATTATTTTTTCCTTGTATTATCTTCATTCAAAATATATGAGGGTACATTTGTACCTATGCAGCTTGTTATGGATGCAAAAATATCTCGACCCCTTATCTCGGAAGGAGGTGGAGATATTTTATTAAAATTTGGCCAATATATTCTGGACCAAAACTGCAGAGATGTCACGAAATTTCAGCCCTCTATGGCTTTTCGAAAAAAAAGTTATTGCAATTTTAAAACGGAATAGGTGCAATTGTACCTACTCAGCCGGACGAAGGTTAAGGGGGAACTATGGGAGATAAATCATTTTTGGACTGTCCTTGCCCTCCCACATGATGAAGCAGAGCTGTACACTGCAGTTCTAGGATCTGTAGATCGCTTATAAATCAATAAAATCATACCTGCTCCTTAGCTCTCACCCCTCCCTCAGCCTCATACTGCAGCAGAGATCAGGAGGCATGTCAGGAGCGTGGACCCTGGAGGCTCCAAGATCATCTCTCATTCCTAACCCCCTCGTATTTCTGCATGAACAGGGGGCGTGGCCGCAAGCCACATTTGTCACACTGCAATCCTGCCCCTGATATGTATCCTATGTAACTTATGAACAGTGCTCTTCTCCCTTCAAATAGCAATCATGTCACCAAGCAGATATAAATTCACGCTGTGATCTTCTGCTGTACAGCCCATGAGTGCATAATGTGCTCTGTCATGTTAAAGGCAGACCACTGCATTGAATGATTCAGCACTGCCATGGTCTCCCCTCCCACATATCAATTTAGTAGCTTTCTGTCCCATTAAAACATTAGCAATATGCATGACTCAATTTCTCTGTCCCCAAAGGGAGGGGTGAGATCTGTGGATCAGATATAATTTTATTGATTTATAAGCTACCTATAGATCCTAGAACTCTAGTGCTCAGCTCTGCTTCATCATGTAGGAGGGCAAGGACAGTACAAAAAGATTTTATCTCTCCGGAGTTCCCCTTTAAAGTTCCAGCCCCAGCATTGCTGAGAAACGCCAGGCAAACACAAGACTAGTCTTTTCTCTGGCTATAGTTCCATTCTTGATTTTTAAAGTATATTTTCTTTGAAATGCCAGAGACTTTCAGAGAAGAATATACCTGTCTGGAATCATGCAGCCAGGCTCTGATTCATGATGCTTGCAGTTTGAGCAGAAGGAATCAGATAAGTTCCCTTTAAAATACAGTAGTTTTGATATATTCAACTTTTAAACACTAGAGGGAGCTGCCACTCACTGATATAAAAAACAATGTTAAAGGGAACCTGACCCCTAAAAATCACCCCCCAGCCTATTAATACCTGTCCCTGCACCTTCATTATGCTATTCTACCTATCCCTTTGTGTCAAAAATTGTGTAGTTTGAATGTTTAAAGAAGTGCTTTTTATACCTCCAGAACTGCGGCTTCTGTTCTCTTGAGAAGTCACACAGGGTGTTCCCTGTGGCTTCTTTCCGCCGCCTTTGCAGCTTTTTATCATGCCCCGAAGGGCGTGATAATCCAATCGAATCCTCCTCGCCCTCTTCCATGGGCGGAATAAGCCAGTATGACACTAATCGCGTCATATCCGACTCTGATGATGTCGGTACACTGTTTGGGTGTATTGACGGACCTCACGATGCACATTGCGCATGCGCGAGGTTACTTCACGGCAGCTTATCTGTGATCTGTGATGAGCTGCTGTAAAGTAGTAAAGGCGCCGAAAAGATGGGAACGCCCTGTGCGACTTCTCAAGAGAACAGAAGCTGCAGTTCTGGAGGTATAAAAAGCACTTTTTTAAACATTCAAACTACACAATTTAGACACAAAGGGATAGGTAGAATAGCATAATGAAGGTGCAGGGACAGGTATTAATAGGCTGGGGGTGATTTTTAGGGGTCAGGTTCCCTTTAATGTGATTTCACATCAGGACTGCTGTACATGTGAACTGAATCTGTAGTCCTTCCTCCCTTTGGGAAATAAACAAGAGGAGAGGGGAGGATAAAGTTTAGGATCACAGCGCAGTGACATTTTGCTGGTGACCCCAATGTGATACTGACATGTAGACAGTGCTAAAAGTACATGTTGACAAAATGTTGAAAAAATATTCTGATGTCTGTAATAAAAAAAAAAATGGTTTGTGTCACCATTTTCTGAGACCTTTAACATTTACCGTATATTTTTCCCATCAATTAATATATTTTATGACTTGTTTATTGCATAGTGAGCTGATTTTTTGAGCCACTCTTTTGGATAACATATGATGTTGTGATCACTCTTATTGCATTATTTACAGAGGTGGGGTGACCGAAAAAAAACCAGAGCACAGTATTGGCGGCATTGATTTGATTGCTGTACTGCACTGTAGCGGTTACAGCAGGTCTGGGCATCAAGGCACAACTGTATGCAAAGGTCAGTGGCAGTGACAGCAAGTTGGGTACCAGGGATGTGGCAGTGACTTTTTCCTGCTGCAAGAACATGGAATCCTGCCATTATACTACTAATGCCAGGCTGCCCAAGCTTTTCTCTCTGCTTGGCGAAGTGATTGCTGTAGCTCTGGTGCCCATCTTGCTATCACCATTCACCACTCTTTACAGTGCTCAGGGTGCAGTAATCAGCTATGATTTAACTTCTCTACTCCAAACACTGTACGTAAGTGGTGAGTGGTGAGAGAGAAAACTTGCAGCTCAGTGTGTAGTGCTAGGCTACAATAAAATGGCCCCTGGCTCCTTTCACATCTGTGAACTGTACATGACAGGAGGTATGCACAGTTCACATCTGATTCAGCAAAAGCATGGGGGATCGGGTAGGAGACCGACCCTCCTCAACTATAACCTGTGTCTGCTACAGTCATGGCCAAAAGTGTTGGAATCATTGAAAATGTTCTAGAAAATGCAGTATTTTTCACAGTTATTGCAATTACACATGTTTTGTCATGAAGGAAAAATATCAGTGTAATAAGAAACAAAAACAGAGGGGCGCAAATGAGAAGCACCTGAGACGCTAAATTGGTCTGTGGTGGGTTGCAGTATCGCTCACCTTGGTGTGTTGTGCGCCTCTGCACAACACCAGTTAACGCTCAGGGCTTTAGACCTCCGGATCCCGCCAGGCACTGTCGCCGTTGCTCCACCGATCCTTTCCAGGAAGTTGACCCCACGTGAACCAGGACCCGGAAACATGTCACCGCAGGTCCTTTGTTAATGGTCCCAGTCGCCCAGCAACCAAAGGTCCTTTCGCTGCGGTGAATGGCTTCGGGGTTAAAACTTAATCTTCCTTCCCACAGCAGCTCTTGCCAGCCTCACCTGAGGAAGACGGCTGTAGACTGTCGAAACATGTTGTGGCGTATAGGGGACATCTTAATAAAGGTTTGGATGCTTTAATATAAAATTAGTAATCCTCTCCTTCTTAGCGCTCCATTAGACCGCCTTCTATTTTGTTCATATTCGAAAAATCAGTGTAATAGCACTTCCAATACCATCCTTGGGGACCCCAGGAATAACTTGTCTCTTACATGCCTGCATCTGCTTGGATCCAGAGAGTGCCCTAATCCTCACAGGTTACCAGCCAACTGCTACTCTTAGCTTAGCGCTGTGTGTGTTTCCCTCTCATGCAGGTACATGTTTTGTCATATATGTGTTTATTTGCTATATGTGGGACAATAAAAAAAAAGCTAAGAAAAAAAGAGGCAGAATGAACATAATTTCAAACATGACCCCAAAAATAGCCCAACAAAATTGTTTGCACCTTCCTAAAATTCTGAGTAAACAAAATTGTTTCTGGCCTGTGATGCTCATTCACACTCACCTGTGGCAGGTAAAAGGGACAATATGAAAATCACACCTGAAATCAGATAAAAAGGGAGAAGTTGACACAATATTTGCATTGTGGGTCTGTGTGTGCTACAGTAAGCAATGAGAACACAAAGAGGAGATGGGAGCTGTCTACGGACTTGAGAAGCAAAATTGTTGAAAAATATCAACAATCTCAAGGCTACAAATACATTTCCATAGATCTTGATGTTTCTTTGTCCATGGTGCGCAACATAATCAAGAAGATTAAAACCATGACACTCTAGCTAATCTCACTGGACATGGAATGTAGGGAAAAAATTATGAAAAGTTGCAATGGAGAATAGTCAGGATGGTGGATGAGTAGCCCCAATCAAGTTCTAAAGAAATTTAATCTGTCCTGCAAGTGAAGGGTGCATCAGTGTCAGCACAAACTATATGTCAAATTTGAATGAAATTAAATGCTAATGCAGGAGACCCAGTAGGGTCCCACTGCTGAGACCGAAACATAAAAAAGCCAGACTACAGTTTGCCCAACTGTACAGCCATAAGTCAACATCCTGCTGGGAAAGAATCTTGTGGACTGATGAGGACAACTTTGAGCTTATTGGTAAAGCACATCATTCTACTGTTTACTGAAAACAGAATAAGTCATGCAAAGAAATGAACACAGTGCCTATGGTCAAAAATGGTGGAGGTTCAAATATGTTTTGGGGTTGCTTTGCTGTCTCTAGCCTGGGTTCTTATACTGTCTGCAAAGCTTCATGAAATCTGAAGATTACCAAAGGACTTTGGGTTGCAATGTAGGGCCCAGTGTTAGAAAGCTGGGTTTGCATCCTAGGTCATGGATCTTCCAGCAGGACAATGACGCCAAATATGCTTCAAGCAGCATCCAGAAATTGAAGAAAACAAAGCATTGGAGAGTTCTGAAGTGACCAGCAATAAGTCTGGATCTAAATCCGATTGAAGACCTGTGGAGCGATCTTATGGCCACTTTACACGTCCCGATATCGGCGTCCAACTCCGACCAAAAGTCACATGGTTCGTGCGTTGGCCCCGATATCGATGCACGAACGATGCCAAAACGATATCGGGGATCAAATGAGCCTGCTCTCCAACGGCCCGATATTGGTTGGATGTTGTGGCCGGATCGGGCTGTGTAAAAGCCCAACAACGATATAAAGTACAACGTCCCCTATTCTCTCCCATGTTAAATTGTGGTTCCTGGGTCGGCCGTACAAGGGGGCGTACACATCGTTGGAGCGTTGCCTGCCGATATCGTGCTATGTAACATCTCCTATGCGATCTTGGATTTCTGCCCAGAAAAAGCGTGCTCCCGCGTCGTTGGATCCAACATCGGACCGACGTTGGGACTGTAAAATGGCCATTAGAATTGGTGTTGGGAGAAGGCGCCTTCAGATATGAGAGACCTGGAGCAGTTTGAAAAAGACGAGAGGTCCAAAATTCCAGTTAAAATGTGTAAGAAGATTATTGATAGTCACTAGATGGCGGCCCGATTCTAAAGAATCGGGTAGTCTAGAATCCATATATAGTTTATTTACTAATAGTTAGGGGAGTGCCGTGAAATGAATTGTGTGTATACAGGTGGCTCAGTGGGTAGCAGAGTATACGGTGGCTCAGTGGTTAGCAGTGAGTGCGGTGGCTCAGTGGTTAGCAGTGAGTGCGGTGGCTCAGTGGTTAGCAGTGAGTGCGGTGGCTCAGTGGTTAGCAGTGAGTGCAGTGGCTCAGTGGTTAGCAGTGAGTGCGGTGGCTCAGTGGTTAGCAGTGAGTGCGGTGGCTCAGTGGTTAGCAGTGAGTGCGGTGGCTCAGTGGTTAGCAGTGAGTGCAGTGGCTCAGTGGTTAGCAGTGAGTGCGGTGGCTCAGTGGTTAGCAGTGAGTGCGGTGGCTCTGTGGTTAGCAGTGAGTGCGGTGGCTCTGTGGTTAGCAGTGAGTGCGGTGGCTCAGTGGTTAGCAGTGAGTGCGGTGAGATTGGTCAGCACAGTGGCGTGGGCAGCAGTGGTGTGGGCAGAGTGGTCAGCACAGCGCCGTGGGCAGAGTGGTCAGCGGAGCGCCGTGGGCAGAGTGGTTAGCACACACATACATACATACACACACACACACACACACTCCGCTATAGTTAGCACCGACCCTGCATCTTCCCCGCCGCTTGGATCCTGCGTGCGTCTGCTATAGAAGGAGAGGAGGGGCGGTCAGAGCTGCCGGACAGGAAGTTCCGTCCTCTCTCCTCACCGGGCGCGCGGCTGCTGTCAGCACGGGGCCCCCCAGGGGGTGGGGGCAATGGGCCCCTCATGCCAGGGGGCACGGGGCGCTGGGCCCCCCTGCTCCCCCGCTAGCTATGGTACTGGCTGGAGGGCAGAGGCTGGAGGGCAAGGGCTGGAGGGCAGACGGAACTTCCGAGAGCTGAACGTTCCTCCGCCGCTCCCTGTAGCCGGGCTACCCCGCACTGGTGATGTCAGCACCATGGGTCCGGAGGCCATCACGGAAGTACCCTTCGGGTTTTCCGGAAGTGGCCTTCGGCTTTTATATATTTTATATATTAGATAAGGAATGATTGGTTGTAGTCATTATTCCAAAGTTTGTGCAACCAAATATTAAAATAAGAGTACCAACAATTGGCCGGCCCATTTTAGGGGTTTGTGTGGAATTATGTCCACTTTGCCTCCTCTACTATGTTTATTTTTGTGTTGTTTCAATACCTACAAGTGAAATAAACATGTGTACAACAAATCTCATGTAATTGCAAGAATTTTCTGTGAGAAATGCTTCATGTTCTGGAACAATTTCAAGGATGCCAACAATTTCTGCGATGACTGGAATTTTTTCCCCCAATGTGGAGCTTAGTGTTGCCACATGGGTTTTTTTTTGCCTTCCTCTGGATCAACATGTTAGGCTATGGGTTGAACTAGATGGACTTAAAGTCTTCCTTCAACCTTAAAAACTATGTTACTATGTTACTGTATGTTTGCTGAGTACAAATTATTATTATTTATTTATATAGCGCCATTAGATTCCATGGCGCTTTACATAAGGAAAGGGTAGACAAGGATAAGTACAATAAGTATGGACAATCAAATCAAAGAGGTACAGGAGGGGAGAGGACCCCGTCCACGAGGTCTCACAGTCAACGAGGGACAGGTGGGGTAAAGTTGTAGTCCGACACTCACAACAAATACAAATGCAGCCACCAGTAATTGATAGAGAGAAAAATTATATATATATATATATATATATATATATATATATAATATATCTATACAGTATATATGTGTGTAGATAGATAGATATACACACACACAATCACATATATATATACATATTACATCAGTTAGCTTTATATCAATCATTACTAGAATAGTGCCAGTGCAGATTCCAACAACCTTGGCTAATGCATTTGACATAATGGTGTCCACCAGGTTATCTTCAATGAACAAGATTAGTGTTGAAGACATCTCCTTCTCTTCTTAAAGGGAATGTCACTTATGTAATAAAATGATAACAGTGTTCCTTTTCCCAAATGTATTACATTTATATTTGTATGGGGTTAAAAAAGGTCTGATCTGTACCAGTCACAGCGCCAGCCTTGTTCGTGGCCTCTGCCCGCTATTACAGCTCAGCCTTGTTTGTGGCCTCTGTCCACTATTACAGCTCAGCCTTGTTCATGGCCTCTGCCCGGTATTACAGCTCAGCCCTGTTTGTGGCCCTGCCCACTATTACAGCTCAGCCTGTTCATGGCCTCTTTCAGTATTACAGCTCAGCCTTGTTTGTGGCCTCTGCCCACTATTACAGCTCAGCCTTGTTCATGGCCTCTGCCAGTATTACAGCGCAGCCTTCTTTTGGCCTCTGCCACTATTACAGCTCAGCCTTGTTCGTGGCCTCTGCCCACTATTACAGCTCAGCCCTGTTCATGGCCTCTTCGGTATTACAGCTCAGCCTTGTTTGTGGCCTCTGCCCACTATTACAGCTCAGCCTTGTTCATGGCCTCTGCCAGGTATTACAGCGCAGCCTTCTTTTGGCCTCTGCCCACTATTACAGCTCAGCCTTGTTCGTGGCCTCTGCCCGCTATTACAGCTCAGCCTTGTTTGTGGCCTCTGCCCGCTATTACAGCTCAGCCTTGTTTGTGGCCTCTGCCCGCTATTACAGCTCAGCCTTGTTTGTGGCCTCTGCCCGCTATTACAGCTCAGCCTTGTTTGTGGCCTCTGTCCACTATTAAAGCTCAGCCTTGTTTGTGGCCTCTGTCCACTATTACAGCTCAGCCTTATTTGTGGCCTCTGTCCACTATTACAGCTCAGCCTTGTTTGTGGCCTCTGCCCACTATTACAGCTCAGCCTTGTTCATGGCCTCTGCCCGGGATTACAGCGCACCTTCTTTTGGCCTCTGCCCACTATTACAGCTCAGCCTTGTTCGTGGCCTCTGCCCACTATTACAGCTCAGCCCTGTTGAATTGGATTGATAAAGGTGGTGCTATTTTTGGAAAAATGGAGAGGCATTTTGTAATCTCACACAACCCCTTTATCTCTCTCTGTGGATGTGTAAATAGGCGTCAGCTCAGCATTTCATTAGCGACATTGAAATTGCCTCTATTTTATTTGTTCCAGCCTGTTTTGTAGTAAACAATTACTTTGCAGACTAGTATAAATTATATTAATTTAGTGCTTGTGTGGAATAGAGTAATTGTTGTCCCGGTTTAATTTCACTAACAGTGCTAATTAATTGACAGGTCGTTTGTAGTAACACCAGTACATCCTTGCTCGCCCATTAACAACAAAGTGTAATTACAGTAGTTGCAGCCAATAAAGCTTTACATCTTTCGGCTAATAACCTTTAAAGCAACACCAGCGTTTTCCCAGTGAAATATGGTTTCTATAGGATGTCACACCGGATGGCTTCTTCTGTTTGCCCAGAGAAGCGCCTATTTACTGCATGGCTATAAATCCATTCTGGAGCCCTTTGTTCTTTGATGCTGTTCTGTTCAGGAACCTTGTTGAACATGACAGACCCAGGCTTCACTGAGCAGACACAATGCAAACATGTGGAAAACCTAACCAAGTAGCTCACAATCACACAAAAGGGAGCGGCGCAGCCTTCTGCTGACTGATTGGCCAGTGGAAGCCAGAGATTAGAGGCCTTTACACTGCACAGGATGAAAATCCTCCTCATATCTTATTTACCAGCTTTCTTGTGTGGGATCTTGCACCTGGCGACAATAGGCGGCTGCATTCATTTTAATAAAATATAAAAGCAGTTACCGAAGGGTAAGATCTTCTACAATGGAAGCGACATCACTAAGACGTGTTTATATTTGTTTTTTGTTAATGTATTTTTTCTGTGTTTTGAAGTAATAAGCTCAGAACATGCCGTGAGGTGATGTGATATGTGTCCCACATTGATTTGGATCTACATATAATTCTTCTTGGGTGCCCTAAAGGTAGAGAATCAGGGCGGATGACATGGAACCAGACATACAGTGGCTTGAGAAAGTCTTCATACCCCAAAACTTTTCCACATTTCTCACACTACACCCACAAATATAAAAGTATTTAATTAGGATTTTTTGTGACTATAGAAATATAAATCTCAAAACGTGACTTGCATTTGTATTCAGCCTCCCTAAGTCAATACTTTAAAGGACCTCCTTTCAACGCAATCACTGCTGCACATCTTTCGGGGTATTGGGGTATGTCTCCACAAGTTTTAGACATCTAGGGGCTGACATTTTTGCCCATTCTTCTTTACGAAATAATTGTAGCTCAGTGAGATTGGATGGAGGCATCTGTGAAATGCAATTTTCAAGTTTTGCCACAGATTTTCTATGGGATTTAGGTCTGGACTGTGACTTGGCCTTCATATATGCTTTAATCTAAATTCTCCATTAGGCTGCCTTTAGATTTGCAGATGCCTCCGCAGCGTTTTGCGGAGGCATCTGCAAGCATCTGCATGCAGACCGCAGCCCTATGTTTATAATGGAGCGCACGGCGGTCTGCAGATGCTTGCAGACCGCCGTGCGCTCCCATTGCCACAAATGAGTGATCTGTGCGCAGGCGTATGCCTGCGCACAAATCACACACTCTCGCCCGCACCAGGGACGCAACATGTTGCGTCCCTGGTGCGGGCTGAGAGCGTGTGATTTGTGCGCAGGCGTCCGCTGCGCACAGATCACTCATGGCGGGCAATGGGAGCGCACGGCGGTCTGCAAGCATCTGCAGACCGCCGTGCGCTCCATTATAAACATAGGGGCTGCGGTCTGCATGCAGATGCTTGCAGATGCCTCCGCAAAACGCTGCGGAGGCATCTGCAAATCTGAAGGCAGCCTTATAGCTCTTCCTGTATGTTTAGGGTTTTTTTCTTGCTGGAAGGTGAACCCATACCCCAGTCTCAAGAATTTTGTAGCCTCTAAAGGTACCATCACACGCGGCAATATTGCATGCAATTTCACTGGCAATTTGCTGGTTGCAGTGAAATCATGGACACATTGTTCCATTTGTACACGGCAACAAAATAGAACAATGTGTCCATGATTTCACTGCAACCAGCAAATTGCCAGTGAAACTGCATGCAATATTGCCACGTGTGACGGTACCTTAACAGGTTTTCCTCCAGGATTGCCTGGTGTTTAGCTACAGGAAGTTGAATACAAATGCATGCAATATTGTCAGATTTATATTTTTAAAATATTTTAAAAACATATAATTTCCTTTACACTTAACTACTTCTTGCTTAGTGTTGATAGAAGGCTAGGTTCACATTTCATTTTTGCTGTCCGTTATAACAGAAACGTTAACGGCTTCTGTTGTAACGGATAGCAAAAGTGACATTTTGAGTCATTTTATAGCGCATACATTTTTGACACTTTAAAAATGTATGCACTACTTGAGATAGATAAATTAGATAGATAGTTATTATTTTAATTTATTTGTATAGCACCATTAATTCCATAGTGCTGTACATGAGAAGGGGTTACATAGAAAATTATTGATATGGTTTACAGTAAACAAATTAACAATGACAGACTGGTACAGAGGGGAGAGGACCCTGTCCTTGCTGGCTTACATTCTACAGGATAATGCGGAGGAGATCGTAGGTCATGGGTGCAGCAGATCTGGTGGTGGAGAGGCGGCAGCTCCGGTGGCGGTAAGGCAGCAGCTTCGATGGTGGTGGAGCGGCGGCTCAGTCATTGCAGGCTGTAAGCTTTCCTGAAGAGATGGATTTTCAGGTTCTGTCTGAAGGATCCGAGCGTGGTGGATAATCTGACATGTTGGGTGCGCAGAATTCCAGAGGATGGGGGATATTCGGGAGAAATCTTGGAGGCGGTTGTGTGAGGAATGAATAAGTGTGGAGGAGGTCTTGGGAGGATCGAAGATAACGTGAGGTAAGATAGTGGGAGATTAGTTCAGAGACAGTTTATGGACGGCTTTGTAGGTCAGTGTTAGTAGCTTGAACTGGATTCATTGGGGAATTGGGAGCCAGTGGAGGGATTTGCAGAGAGGGGATTAGTACGGCAGTAGAGTTGGGGTGATTGGGACAGGAGAGGTGCAAGAGTCTTAGCAGGGAGGCCACTGGAGAATGTTGCAGTAGTCAAGGCGGGAGATGATGAGGGCATTACAAGAATTTTAGTAGATTGAGGGCTGAGGAAAGGACGGATTCTGGAAATATTCTTGAGCTGGAGGTGACAGGAGGATGCAAGAGTTTGGATGTGTGGTTTGAAGGACAGGGCAGAGTTCAGAGTTACTCCAAGGCAGCAAATTTGCGGTGGTAAGTATAGCGGGAGTGTGTGTGTGTGTGTATGTGTGTGTACAAAGGAGAGAAGTGCGGACAAAGTGAGGGAAGTGCGGACAAAGTGAGGGAAGTGGGACAAAGTGGGAAGTGCGGACAAAGTGAGGGAAGTGCGGACAAAATGACGGAAGTGACTACATACACACATATATACACATACTGTACATTGTATATGGAGGGGTGAGGAGAGCGGAGGCTGGAGGGGTGAGGAGTAGCTGGAGGGCTGAGGAGGGGTGAGGAGAGTAGGCGGAGGGTGATGAGGGTGAGAGCGAAGGGGGGTGAGGGAGGTGAGGAGAGCGGAGCTGGAGGGGTGAGGAGGGGTGGGGAGAGTGGAGGCTGGAGGGGTGAGGACAAAGGAGGCTGGAGGGCAGAGGACAGGGAGGCTGGAGGGCAGAGGACAAGGGAGGCTGGAGGGAGCTGGAGGCAGAGGCTGGAAGGGTGGGGAGAGAGCTGAGAGGCTGGGGAGAGGCTGGAGGAGAGAGGCTGGAGGGGAGAGGCAGGAAAGGCTGGAGGGCAGAGGCTTAATGGGAGAGGCTGAGGCAGAGGTGAGGCAGAGGCTGGAGGGTAGGAGGGTGGAAGCGGAAGCTGGAGAGGCTAGGGAGAGGCTGGAGGGGAGAGGCTGGAGGGCAAGGTGGAGGGGTAGGCTGGAGGTGGGGAGGCTGGAGGGGGAGGCTGGAGGGCAGAGAGAGGGCAGGAGGAAGCTGGAGGCTGGAGGGCAGAGGTGGAGGGCTGGAGGAAGCGGAGAGGCTGGAGGGGCAGAGCCTGGAGGGGCAGAGGGGAAGCTGGAGAGGCTGGAGGGGCAGAGGCTGAGGAGGGGCAGAGGCTGTAGGGCAGAGGGGCTGGAGGGGCAGAGGGAAGCTGGAGGGCGAGGGTGGAGCAGAGGCTGGAGGGGCAGAGGGGAAGCTGGAGAGGCTGGAGGGGCAGAGGCTGGAGGGGCAGAGGGAGCTGGAGAGGCTGGAGGGGCAGAGGGGAGGCTGGAGGGGCAGAGGGAAGCTGGAGGGGCAGAGGGGAAGCTGGAGGGGCAGAGGCTGGAGGGCAGAGGGGAAGCTGGAGAGGCTGGAGGGGCAGAGGCTGGAGGGGCGAGGGGAAGCTGGAGAGGCTGGGGGCAGAGGCTGGAGGCAGGGCTAGAGGGGCAGCTGGGAAGCTGGAGGGGCAGAGGGGAAGCTGGAGGGGAAAAGGGGAAGCTGGGGGGAGAGGGAAGCTTTAGGGGCAGAGGCTGGAGGGGCAGAGGGGAAGCTGGAGGGCAGAGGAATTGGAGGGGCAGAGGGGATGCTGGGGGGCAGAGGACTGGAGGGACAGAGCTGGAGGGGAGGCGAAGCTGGAGAGGCTGGATGGGCAGAGGCTGGAGGGGCAGAGGCTGGAGGGCAGAGGGGAAGCTTGAGAGGCTGGAGGGGCAGAGGGAGCTGAGGGGCAGAGGGGAAGCTGGAGAGTGCTGGAGGGTGCAGAGGCTGGAGGGGGCAGAGGGGAAGCTGGGCAGAGGGAACTGGAGGGAGAGGCTGGAGGGGCAGAGGGGAAGCTGGAGAGGCTGGAGGGGCAGAGGTGGAGGGGCAGAGGGGAGGCTGGAGGGGCAGAGGCTGGAGGGGCAGGGGGAAGCTGGAGAGGCTGGAGGGCAGAGGCTGGAGGGGCAGAGGGGAAGCTGGAGAGGCTGGAGGGGCAGAGGCTGGAGGGGCAGGGGAAGCTGGAGAGCTGGAGGGCAGAGGGGAAGCTGGAGGGGCAGAGGGGAAGCTGGAGGGGCAGAGGCTGGAGGGGCAGAGGGAAGCTGGAGAGGCTGAGGGGCAGAGGCTGGAGGGGCAGAGGCTAGAGGGAAGCTGAGAGGTGAGGCGAGGGAAGTGGAGAGCTGGAGGGGCAGAGGGGAAGCTGGAGAGGCTGAGGGGCAGAGGCTGGAGGGCAGAGGGCTGGAGGGGCAGAGGCTGGAGGGCAGAGGGCTGGAGGGGCAGAGGAGCTGGAGGGCAAGGCTGGAGGCAGAGGGAGTGGAGAGGCTGGAGGGGCAGAGGCTGGAGGGGCAGAGGGGAAGCTGGAGAGGGCTGGAGGGGCAGAGGGGAGAGCTGGAGAGGCTGGAGGGGCAGAGTGGAAGGCAGAGGCTGGAGGGGCAGAGGGAAGCTGGAGAGGCTGGAGGGGAGGGCGAGAGCTGGAGAGGCTGGAGGGGCAGAGGCTGGAGGGGCAGAGGGGAAGCTGGAGAGGCTGGAGGGGCAGAGGCTGGAAGGGCAGAGGCTGGAGGGGCAGAGGGGAAGCTGGAGGGGCAGAGGGAGAGCTGGAGGGGCAGAGGCTGGAGGGGCAGAGGGATAGGCTGAGAGAGCTGGAGGGGCAGAGGGAAGCTGAGAGCTGGAGGGCTGGAGGGGGGCAGAGGCTGGAGGGCAGAGGGGAAGTGGAGAGGCTGGAGGGCAGAGGCTGGAGGGGCAGAGGGGAAGCTGGAGAGGCTGGAGGGGCAGAGGCTGGAGGGGCAGAGGGGAAGCTGGAGAGGCTGGAGGGGCAGAGGCTGGAGGGGCAGAGGGGAAGCTGGAGAGGCTGGAGGGGCAGAGGCTGGAGGGGCAGAGGGAAGTGAGAGGCTGGAGGGGCAAGCTGGAGGAGGCTGGAGGGGCAGAGGGGAAGCTGGAGAGGCTGAGGGCAGAGGCTGGAGGGGCAGAGGCTGGAGGGGCAGAGGGGAAGCTGGAGAGGCTGGAGGGGCAGAGGCTGGAGGGGCAGAGGGGAAGCTGGAGAGGCTGGAGGGCAGAGGCTGGAGGGGCAAGGCGAGGGGCAAGGGAGAGCAGGAGGGGCAGAGGCGGAGGGCAGAGGCTGGAGGGGCAGAGGGAGCTGGAGAGGCTGATGGGAAGGCTAGAGCGAGAGGCTGGAGGGGCAGAGGGGAAGCTGGAGAGGCTGGATGGGCAGAGGGGAAGCTGCAGAGGCTGGAGGGGCAGAGGGGAAGTTGGAGAGGCTGGAGGGGAGAGGAGGTATGGGGAGAGTGGAAGCTGGAGAGGCTGGAGGGCAGAGGCGTAGCTGGGTGGGGGGTGCACACTGACCGCGGCCACCGTGCGTGTGCTGTAGAGGAGAGGAGGGGCGGGCAGAGCTGCAGGACAGGAAGTCCCTACTCCCTCCTCTCCGGGCGCGCGACTTTCGGCTGCTTCAGCACGGGGCCCCCCAGGGGGTGGGGCCCCCCCAGGTGGCGGGCAATGTCACCCCCCTGGCCCCCCGCTGGCTACGCTACTGGCTGGAGGGAGAGGCTGGAGGGCAGACGGAACGTCCGAGAGCGGAACGTTCCTCTGCCGTCCCTGTAGTCCGGGCGCCGGTCGGCTACCCTGCACTGGATGACGTCACCACCATGGTCCGGAGGCCATCACGGAAGTAACCTTTGGGCTCTCCGGAAGTGGCCTTCGGCTTTTATATTATAGATACCCCCTGGAATCATGAGATTCCAAGAGCCAGAATACACAAATGAATATTTCAGACAGGACTGTTCTGATACCCATCTGTAAAAATATTATTGGCACGTCCACATGTTGAGTATTTGGTCAGTATTTTACCTCATCATTTGTAAGTCAAAACCAGAAGTGGGTAATAAATCCAGAAGTGATGATGTTGTTTCTATTATACTTTTCCTCTGATTGTTTCACTCCTGATTTTGTCTTAAAAAATAGTGAGGTAAAAAAACTCACCAAATACTCAACTTGTGCACATGGCCCAACTGAACACTCAAAATAAATATATGCATTTCTATGTGTGGCGCCCTGCTCACACAGGTATCCACAGACTCACCTACAGCATGGATGGGTTTCCATAGTGGATACACAGACACAAATAACACCCTCCACCCCAGCACAGTAGGAGGAGCTCAACTTGTCCTTAGGCAAGATCCCCTATAAATACTGGTGCTGGGGGCGGAGTTAGTTAGAGTGTGAAGACACTAGAAGAGCTGTGAAGACATTCTGGTGGTTGGTGCTGACGCTAGGCCCGAGCCAGTGCCCCTGAACAGCCTTCAGAGTAGTCGTGCAGGGCCCAAGAGTGAGGTTGGAAGGTGAGGAGAGAACGGAGAAAAAAAAAGTGGTGAACGAGGAGCCATCTTTGGGTTCACCCCAGAAAGCACACCAGACGCCGGAGTCCAAGTCTGTGGAGAGCACCTAGCCCACCAGAGAATACCGGTCCACCATGTGGAGATTTCAGTCTCCCAGGCATCTGTGCAGCCACCAACAAGGGAGCCAGGCACCGCGGAGAGAGGAATAGCGGCAGTCCATGGAGGGTTTCCCAATTACAGCACAGGTGGTAGTAGAGCAGGGAGGCCAGCCAAGTTTCACATGGGGCAGGGGCTTCATACACACGGGAAAAGAGACAAGAAGGCCTTATACCCACTCGCTGTGGATATCCTAAAGTGTTTCTTGACCACCCGACAGTACACCGGACTCTTACCTGCGATACCATCAATAAAAGGTAAAGAAACAACCTATGGTGTGTGTGTCAACTCAACGTGCCCTGCATCCACAGAGACTGTCCCGTTACCTAACAGCAATGCCAAATTCTTGCTCCCTCCTTCATCATCATTAGCAAACTCTCCAGGAATCCAGCTCCGCCTATGGGGAACTTCAACACCTAGTTGCCCATCCATCATCTCTGGAGGCCCCACGCAGTGCTGGTGCAATCACCAGAAACCACAGGTGGCGTCACGAGAATTTTATACTTTATTATTTTCAAATCTTCCCCTTTTTTTAAATCAGACCATCAGGGCCACGGGTCTGGCAGGCCACCAGTGACATCCCTACCGCAGCACAGGGCCCAGATACCCGAGTCCCCGATACCCCGAGTGCGTCATAAGCCTTTTTTGAACAGGATCCCATGCCCGGTGCTACCGGCTACTGTGTGCCGTGCTTGAAAACTGTGATTTGTGACTGTTAAACTGAGCCGCCATTACTACGCCGCGGAGCTGGAAGAAAGGGGGGTAGACGGCTTGCAGAGCGCGAAACCAAAACCCGTCCCCTGCTCTGTCGAGGACTTTCAAAGCGCAGCGGCCTAATCTGGAAATTCCCGAATGCTTAAACCCTGCCTATGGGGTTCAAAAACTGTTTAACTGTTTAAAGACTGGTCGTGATTCACTAGGGGGGCCCCAAAAATGTCCGCCTCATCTAGCGACGACGACAGCACATTTACAGATCCCGAGAATCACCCCGAAGCGATCATGGTGCAACCAGTAGCGCCACCGACCCACTGGGCGCCATAGCCTCGATCATGCCGATCTCGCTAATGTATATCCCGAGTTCTAAGTGGTTACCCAGTATGACGGCCGCCCTTGTCCACCTTCAAAATAAAGATCTGCAGTGTGTTGGACATGTATGCAATTACTGGCAAGCAACGCGCTGCTGTTGTATTGGGACAGTTAACTGGTGCAGCTGAAACAGAGGTTGAATCCTGGTCCACCGCTGAACGGGGATCAGTAGCTGTAATCTTCGACAAGCTGAAAGTTGTTTTTGAGGACTGTAATGAGGCTGACATTAGAATGCGCTTCTATCATTTTATCAAAAGCCGGGGGCGCTACGAGCCCTGAAGAAAGTCAGCCCTGCTAGTGTCCCTGATGAGAATAAACTATTTACTGAGCAGTTTACCCGGGGCTGCTATCACCAGAGGACAACAAAACCCTGCGCTGGTGGTCCCTAAGCCACCCGGATGCTGATTTCAGTGCTTTAAAGGACATGGCCATAAAGGAGTTACAGCCAGTGGAGACTCCTGAAGCTGCCATCCGCGTGTGTTGCAGTGGCCAGGCTCCTGCTACAACAACACCCATACCATGGCCTGCAGCTGAAAGCAGTGTTCAGTCTACAATCTCTAGAATGACTCTTGTGCTGGAGGTCGCAAGCTGGGCAGAGCTACCTCTTATGGAGCCTACAGCTGCAGCAGGGGCCAAAGCGAAAACCCCAATCTCTGATCCAGTTTGCTGACAGCCCGGAGGACATCCCTGGATGAGAGGAAGGAGACTACATCGCCTCAGGAGTAGCTCAACAGGGCCCAGCCAACTGGTATGATACCTACATCGGACAGCGACCATTCCTGTCAATCATACTAGACGGCAGATCAACACCTGCGTTGCTGGACACTGGGTCGCAGGTGACCACCATCCCCTATATCCTTTATAAGCAATACTGGTCAAGTGATGAACTCGAACCACCTGCCATAAACCTTAACATCTATGCTTCTAATGGTGAACCACTTACTATAGTGGGGGTTAGAGAAGTACCAATAAAGGTGGGGAGGGTAGAGTTACCAGACCAGGGGATTATTGTGTGGTAGCAGAAAAGAATAACCACCGAGACCCTTACATTATTCTTGGTACCAATGTTGTTAGCAATTGCATGGGTGAAGTGTTGTTCTTGCTTCAACAGATTGCGGACACTGCCAAACCTAGGTAGAAAAAGGTTCTTAAGAGAGAGATAAGAGCCCTCCTGCACCAGCAACAGGTAAAACTTACAGGTAGCAGACCAATAGAAGGGGTCTGCTACCTGTATTTACCTGTATGTGGTGCAGGAGGGCTTATGTATACCTCCAATGAGTGAAATAATGATTTGATGTCGAGCAGCTATAGACCTAAGGGGGCAGGACTATCAGGCGGTAGTGGAGCCCATCAGTTCAGAGCATAGGCCTACACTCTTGACAAAAAGGGGGGTAGTTGATGTACACAAGGGAAGAGTACCAGTCCGTATCTTAAATTGTGGGAGTGAAGAAGTCAAACTACCCAGGTATTCCACTGTTGCTAAGCTGTACACTGTGCATAACAATGAGATACAAGCAGTGGGACCCTTACCTCCACCCAAAGAGGTAGAGGATAACAACGCCAAGGGGCAGCTAGAGGACTGGTGTCAGCAGCTCCATGTAAGAACTGATTCCACTCCCATGCATAAAAAGCAAGGTGTCTACCAGGTAGTCCAAGAATTTGAACAGGTATTCAGTAAGCATCCTCTTGACTTTGGTAGGATCAAAGGGGTACACCATCATATTCCCACAGGTACACAGCCACCAATCAAAGAGCGGTACAGACCTATCCCACCTGCACGCTATCAAAAAGCCAAAGAAATGTTACAGGACATGAAGGACGCAGGGGTCATAAGAGATAGTTGTAGTCCCTGGGCAGCACCGCTCATCCTAGTCAAAAAGAAAGATGGCAGCATGAGAATGTGTGTAGACTACAGGCAAATCACATAACATACAAAGATGCTTACCCATTGCCAAGCATTGAAGAATCACTAGCTGCTTGAAGTCTGCTAATTACTTTTCAACCCTAGATCTCACTAGCGGATATTGGCAGGTCTCTGTTGCAGAAGAAGACTGTGAGAAGATGGCATTTACCACACCCATGGGCCTATGTGAATTCAACAGCATGCCCTTCGGACTATGTAATGCACCCGATACGCTCCAGAGGCTGATGGAGTGTTGCCTGGGGCATAAGAACTTTGAAACAGTACTGCTTTACCTAGATGACGTCATAGTGTATTCCAGATCCTATGAAGAACACCTAACCCATCTAGCAGAGGTATTTGAAGCCATGTTCAAGTACAGAATGAAGCTAACACCATCCAAATGCCACCTGTTGAAGCTGAAGGTTCAGTACCTGGGACACATAGTCAGTTGAGAAGGAATGGCCCCAGATACAGACAAGGTGACTGTCATCAAGGAATGGCCAAAACCAAAGACCCTCAAGGAAGTATGTCAGTTGCTGGGATTGGTGGGCTACTACAGGAGATTCATCAAGGATACACGAAGAAAGCTGCTCCACTGCAAAACCTCCTAGTAGGCCAACCCTAGAAAGGCAAGCCCAGAGATCCTTCCTTGCAATGGAGTAAGGAACAAGAAGAGTCGTTCCAGCAGATGAAAGAGGCCCTAACAGGTGAAGAGATCCTGGCTTACCCCGACTACAACCTACCATTCTTGTATGCCAGTAACGTGGGATTAGGAGATGTACTCTCCCAGAAGCAAGAAGGCAAAGAAAGAGTGATTGCCTATGCTAGTAGGAAGCTTTGCCGTACGTAAAGGAACCCTGACAATTACAGCTTGTTCAAATTGGAGTTTCTGGCCTTGGTCTCGGCCGTTACTGAAAGGTTTAATCACTACCTGGCATCTAACAAATTTACATCCTTCATGGATAACAATCCCTTGACCCATCTGGAGACTGCAAAATTGGGTGCCATGGAACAGAGATGGATGGCCAGATTATCCAATTACCAGTTTATCATCAAGTACCGGGCTGGTCATAATAATGGCAATGCGAATGCCCTATCCAGGATGCCTCACTTAGCAGATATGTGAGCAGATGAGGATCAGCTGGAAGAAATAGAGCTACTTGCCTTCTATCAGTTGAGAGTATCCCAGTGTCAACAAGTTCATCCAGAACTTCCTGAGAAAGTAGTGAACCCGTTACCACACTTTGGTTGGAAGGAATTCCAAGACAGTGACTCGGCTATCAGTTTAGTAAAAGGACTGATAACTCAGGAGTCCTCGAAACTACCTTCAAATCCTCCACCAGAAGCTAAACACCTGTGGAATGAGAGAAGCAAGTTGTTCATCTATCAGGAAAAACTCTGTAGAAGATACACCAACCCCAGAATCCATGAAATGTTCTGGCAGATCGTGGTACCCCGAACAGAAATCCAAATGTTACTAAATGCCTACCATAACCAAACTGGACACTTTGGATGGAAAAAGCTGGAGATGTTGCTCAAAGACAGATTCTACTGGATTGGCATGAGAGGATCCATAGAAAGATGGTGTAAAGATTGTGGACCATGAAGCCTACGCAGAAAAGACCAAGAGAGTCAAAAAGCACCACTCCAATCCATTGTAACAAGGCAACCACTCCAAATTGTAGCATTGGACCACGTGAAATTGACTCCGAGCAGAACAGGCTACACTTATGCTTTGATAATAGTGGATCACTATTCAAGATTCCTGATGGTAGCACCTGTAAAAGATCTCACAGCTGCAACAGCCGCAAGGACCTTTCAAATTGTCTTCTGTAGGCCATTAGGCTACCCAGAGCAAGTTTTAACTGATAGAGGTTCCACTTTTGAAGCTGAAATCTTTCAAGAGTTCTGTCATCTCTATGGTTGTAAGACGATAAGAACTACACCATATCACCCTCAATCCAATGGGTTATGCAAAATGATGAATAACATCATTACAAATATGCTCAAGATACTACCTTTTGAAGAAAGGAACCAATGGCCAGAGAAATTGCCTGATTTGGTAGACATATACAATCACATCCCTATCAGTTCAACAAACTGTAACCCGCATATCTCATGAGAGCACGTACCGGAAGATTACCAGTAGATTTGGAATTAGGAGTCATTGAACCAAAAGCCATTGTCATTGAACCACAAGATCTACAAAAACTCCTGGACTTGTCTACCCTTTGGTTCCTTGATTATGGGATGCTGACTTTGCTTTTGAGCTCCTATACCACAACTTTTGTTCTTGATAGAGTTTCAAACAGGGTGAGGGGCCTATGTGCTTCAACTAACCGTCCGAAAGAAATATTTTCCATAATATGCCATATTTTGTTTGGCTCCGGTACCGCAGAGTAACGGGCATATATAACACATTGGGAGAATGATTTGGGTATCTCATTTATAGATACACAGCTAAAACACATATATAGGTATTCACATGGCTCCTCAAAAAGTGTTCAAATCCATGAAAATTAATTTAAAATAATCTCTTGATGGTATATGACATCAGCTAAATTGCGCAGTTGGCACCAACATGCATCAGACAGAAGCTGGAGATGCCTGGTGGCCAGGGGAGACTTTCTTCACTTATGGTGGTCTTGTCTCACTTGTGAAGCCCTTTTAGGACTTAGTAAAAAAGACTACTGTTCAGGTCTTGGGCAAGCAGTGTTCCCTCACACCCGAAGCAACATTTTTAACTTCCCACTATGGCCAGGTGACAAGCTAGCTACACAATTAGCGAACTATATTATTGCAGCTGCAAAATCACTCATTTCGGGGAACTGGCGAACCCCTGTTCTGCCCTCTGCCTCACACCTTTATAGTAAAATATACTTGCTTTACCATACAGCAGAACTGTCTGCAACGGTATCTCATAACTTGACCAAATTTAAAGAGGTGTGGTCACCATGGATCTGTTTTAGATCCCAGACAAAGTTTTATCTTCAATCTGCCTCATAACTGAACTTTCATTTCGCCATCCAAGGTGCATCATCCCCCCCCCCCTCTCTACCCCTCTTTTTCCCTGCCTTCCCCAATCTCACTTTATTCTCCCCGCCTTTACGTTTCTCATTAAATAGCCTTCAAAGTTTCTGTTGCCATACGGTTTATACATTACTACTATCTGTTACATTTGGTATATGACAACTGAATGTGAAAACATATAATAAAAAGAGCATTGAAAGAAAGGAAGGCTATGGGTAGTGGTGTAACTTGAAGCTCATGGGCCCTGATGCAAAATCTCCAACAGGGCTCCAAATAATTGCAAATCTTTAATAGTATCAGACTCTTTCTATAGGCCACACGGCGTGGTTTCAATTGCAACCCATGCACCTGTTGTAGTTACTTCCCTGGCTATGGGATCTGTGAAAAGTAATTACAACTACACAGCATTCGGATGCCATCCATGTTCTGTCTGTTTTTCATTGACTACTGGACAGGAGAAGGTGGAGAAACCTTTCTTTGTTTGTCTCGTTCGAGAAAAATTGATGAAATTCTGACGAAAATAACTGACACACTGACTAAACTCTAATGACAGGGCTGAAAAACTGACAAAATCTGGACCGATTTTGTTGTAAGAGAGAAATCAACGACTTCTGCATGAGGCTTTAGAAAAAAAAAAATTACAACATTTTTCCCAAGTCCAAAAAAAGGTCCTTTCACGTTTTTGAAGACCTCTTCCCAGGGTCCAAAACACGTTTCTAGCAACGTTTTTGGGTGCTGGAAAAAAACAGACCGTGTTTTGATAACATGGGGCCTTATGGAAAAATGGTCCGTTTTTTAAATGGCACATTTTGGCACCATCCTTTAACGGTCTGTTTTTGGCACACAAAAAAACGAAGGAAAAAAAAAATCCAAAAAACGTTTGGGAGCAGAGGAGCCTCCAAAAGCACCCAAAAAAAACGGATTTCATAAAAGGAACACTATGAAAAACGTTTTGGCATGTGTGACCACAAACATAGTCAGATGATGGTAAAAGGTTAAGCAGTGTATGTAAAATGCTATGGAATTAATAGTGCTATATAAATGAATAAATTATTATTTATTCTTATTATTATTAGCAGTGTGTCTGTGATAAACTACTCAGCTACGTAGCTGGGTAATCACAGAGAGAAGTAAATCTAGCGCTTTTCATTATAGGATGGGGTGACTGAGCTGTAACTCAAAACATCGACAGCTCAACATGCTCTGATCACAGACCGGAGGAATCGTACAGGGATACAATGTCCCATTCAACTAGTCCTGTCTCTTTAGACATGCTGTAGAATAAAATTCCATATTTAGTAGAAAAGTTAGTAAGGCAGATAAGATACTTTACTATAACAATGAAATCCCCATGCTTGCTGCTATAGTAGCAGTTTGGGACAGTCAGGGTACCTGACAGTTTCCCTTTAATTTTTATATTCAGCCTGGAGCTACTTTTTTGTGGCTTGTAACCATATATTGCTCTCCTTGCCTGTGTTTGAGGATGCACTATATAGAGACTTCTATCACTAATGATAATGTTACTATTTATTCTTTACTTCATTTATTAATAAATGCAGTCAAGAGATGTGAGTTGAGACCACCTTACATTGTTGTGGAGATGTGAAATACAGATGAGGGAAAATAAACAATTAGGAAAAAAGTTATCCTATGTGACCATTCCAAAAAGGTCATCCACTATGGCAACGTTCCCCAACTCCAGTCCCCAAGAGCCACCAACAAATCATGTTTTCAGGACTTCCTTAATCCCCCTTCACACTGCATGATTTCACTGATCAGTGTCCATCAGTGTTTGTGTGCCAAAACCAGGAGTGAAAATTGCAGAGAAAAACTAGAATTGAAAGATTGATACCTGTTCTGGGTTTTGGAGACTCTCCTGGTTTTGGCACCCAAACACTGATGGACACTGATCAGTGAAATCATGCAGTGTGAGGGGGGCCTTAGTATTTATCAGGTGATAATTCCAACACCTGTATGATACTAAAAAATTCCCAAAAACATGCACTATTGGTGGTTCTGGAGGACTGGAGCTGGGGAACACTGTTCAATCGCCGGCGAGATTGCTGGCAATTCCCGAATTCGGCGATGTGGAAATCACATCACATATGCGTAGTGGCGTGTGACTGGGCGATTCTAGTGAAACCCACTCTAGCACACCCCTATCAACACAGTATGCCCACATCGCTGCTACAATTGTGGTGTGTGACGCGGCGATATGTGAAGAGAAGATCACTTCCGGTCTTCTGCAGGCGATTTCCGGAACGCAGGATCACCGAAGATTGCACATGAGATCGCTACATTTGACAGTTCCCCAGCGATCAGAAAAAAGTGCCTGAAACGTGCGCGCTCACTTCAAATCGCCAGCGATATGGAAGCCATATCGCGGCATGTGACGGTACCTTTAAGGTATGTACACACAGACTTTTTTGCTGAATTTTTGGAGCAGAAACTGAGCGGAATCAAAGTTTTTGAGGTTAGTTGACATTCAGAGAAGGATTTGGAAACTTTCTGCTTAGTTTCCACTCAGTTTCTTCTCTGAAAACTCTGTGTGCACATATGATTGGAAGGGCATATTCATTTGACAGTATTTCTTGTCCATTTGTCATCCATTTTAAAACTGGAGTGCACAAGGGCCCATATAATTTAATGAAGCTGTACACAGATTTTTTTTTTAAACAATAAAAGGATGTGTGTCCAATCTGTTAAACTTGGTGCATGTCCCATTCTGATCCATCTTTGCCATGTTAGTATTTTTTTTTTATCCATTCAAGTCTGTTGGGTTCAGTTAAATACAGATGGCTTATTGAAGCTGTCCATTTTTAAATGATCATTTCTCGCAGATGCAAAAACTGTCATAGTTATCTGAATGTAGCCTAATAAAATATACAGCACTTTGTAAATAAATGTTATCTGTCTGCGATTATCAGTCCAGCTGGGTTCACAAATATCCGTCACATCAGCCTTGCAATGCACGGGTCAAAGTTGATAGCAAAGCCGATAAAAAACTGCATCACTTCCCTTCCGGCTTTTCACTATTTTGCTCCAAGTGGTTGATTCTGAGTTAGATCTCAAAGTTGCATGAATCATTATCAGGATGAGCTACATGGATGGGAACAATCCTATTGCAAACAATATGATCCATCGGTTTGCATGCTGCCGTTTAGTTAAATGATGGATGGAAATGGTGATACTGGCTATGTGAACAGGGGGCCTTAAAGGAATATGGACTTCTTGGAAATATTTAGCTTCTGCTGACTGACAACAAGGGATAATCAGAAGCCAGGACGTAATGATTACGTTCACAGGATGTGACCATGAATGGGCCTCGGATGCACATTCAGTTGATATGATTTATGGTGGAAGACCCGCATGCTCCCTGCAGTGCTATACAAGCTACCGGACAATCAGAGGAAGGCAGCAGACTTCAGCTTGCCCATGATGGGCAGCTCATGACTAGCATGATGTCAGCTGACAGCTTATACACCAGCTATAAAGTAGGACACCGCATGTGGTGGGAGCGGGGGAAGGAACAAATAATTGATTATTTTTAAAATGTACAAGAGAAGGACAGAAGGGGCTCAGAATGGGGGAGAATATACCAGGACAGAGGACGTTATTACAGAATGGGGGCCCAGGATGGGAGACATTATTACTGGATGGGGGACATTATTATAGAACAGGGGCCATTATTATAAGATGGAAGGCAATATTACAGGATAGGGACCAAGAAGGGGGACATTATAAAAGAAAGGAGCAGGATGTAAAACATTATTGCAATATAATTTTCCATCTGAACAACATTTGGGATCTAAATGTTGCACTGGGGCCCATAGGACGGTAGTTATCCCACTGACCATAAGGCGGTTAGAGGATCCATACTGACAGCAGTCACTTTATTTTTTCAAGGCCAGCTTCTATTTCGAAAGTAGTAATCAATTAGTTTCTGTGTGATCAGGATGATTATTGCTTGTTCAAAATGCACTAAAAATCAGTTAGGCCACATACACGTGTTAAGTATTTGGTGAATTTTTGTACTTCGGTTTTTGTAAGCCAAAAGAGGAATGGGTAATAAATATAGAAGTGGAGCACTTGTTTCTATTATACGTTTCCTCTGATTGCTCCAATCCCGATTTTGGCTACAAATACTGAGGTAAAAACTCACCAAACATTTAACGTGATCTAGTCCTTTGGAAATGAAACCACCATTTTTTTTATAGAAAGCCACATTTACAAATCAACAATAGGATTTTGGATTGTAAAATTATGGCACATAAATAATAGTGTTTTAATGCATTATGTGCCAATGATGAGAATATGGTGAGTTTTTGATATTGCATATTTTCGCTGTATAAAAAACTAAGCATCTTGCAGCTTCAGCAAAGTGGGTCCTCACTCACATGGGTGAAACCTCGCTCTACTTTAGACCATGCTGTGTCACTGTGTTCTGTTTAGACTGCTGGTTTTTGGTTGATGTAAAAGTTTCTAATGAGGCTGGTCAGATGGTTCGGAACACACATCTTTCATGGTATTTCAAAGTTTCTGGTTATCAGCATAGATGAAAACTTTACTGTAGTTGAAGCAAAAATAGACCTGCTTATTGTATTTGTTACCTTTTTCCATTAACTATCTAATGTTAGCAATAACATATCTTGTATCTCTGTCTTTTCTGAACCCTACTTGTTCCTCTGGCAACTATTTGTGAAAGTAAGGCTGAAACCATATTTGTAGGATCTTCAGTAGTCTTTTGCTGGCATGAAGTATGAGCACATAAGTAGGTTAGTTTTGACAGTCAGTCTTTATCAGAATAGGAATAAACAGCGATTCTGTCCAGTCCTTGGACCATTTACCAGTTGTCCATATCTGCTGACACAGGTGTGTGATGACATGAACTGCTGTATCAGAAGACTTTATTGTTCTATTGGAATATAGTCACATCCAGGTGCTTTGTTATTTGACAAAAGTTTTATCGAAGCAACAACTTTGTCTTTCAGGATGGTCGGCTCCCTGTCATTTTCAGTCTCATACAATTGTTTGGGGTTTTTTGTGGGTTGAGTTGTAGTATTGAATTACATCATTTATTTTACCATCGCATGAGTTGGGAAACATGAGAACAAATTCCAAGTGCATTGAAATTTCAAAAACAAAAATTAATTATTTATGTGGGCTTTCAGTCTGTGACAGTGGCACTCAGTTTGTGCCATGGTACACCTCTCATCGGTGCCTCTGCGATGCAATTGCGGGATGCTAATGTTTTACTATGATAGCCAGGGGCCCCTGTGTCTGTCATCTTGGAAATATTATAATGGATAAGCTGGAAGAAAAAAGCAGTGGGGCACAAATAGGGACTGACCCGAGAAGAGTTCCAAACTTCCAATGAAAAAATAGACTATAGGTTATGCTCACCTATTGTGGTTGTGATAAGCCACAACCATTATGTTCACCTTCATTGGTGTTTTTCTGGGCTGCAGCAGTCCCTACGTGGAATATCAATACTGATAAGCAACCGTGCTGCCATGATTCTTTGAAAGATATCATTTTGACTCAAATGATATCTCTAAAATATATGATTCATTTATTTTATCTTTAAAATTTGTGATTCCTTTATGTCATAAACTACTAGAAAAAAGCAGCATCAGAAAACTTACCATCCATGCCAAAAACAGAAACCAAATGCACTTACAGGACGCAGTCAGAGCCCAATTGTGGAGCAAGCCCAGCTGCTGGCTAATGACTCACCTCTACCAGCAATGTGGGAGGCGAGCTGCCATGCATACACTAGGCCTGCATAGAGCACCATTCACACTGATACATATGATGCAGAGTGTCTGAAAGCTACCCAACCGCTCTGCTGCCTGAGCATTGGGCTGCACAGTACGATGCCTCTGCACCACTGGATGAATGGCGCCCCTATGGGCCCAACTGCACCCTGGATGGATAAAAAAGTGCAAAAGTTTTTTATATGATAAATAAAAAACCTTTATAGATGGGATTTTGGTTCATGTGTTGGCCCAAGACATTTAAGCTGGTGACCCACGATCAAGGGATCCCATGCTCACCAGTCCTAACTAAATTGTACAAAAACTACTAGAAAAAAGCAGCATCAGAAAACTTACCATCCATGCCAAAAACAGAAACCAAATGCACTTACAGGACGCAGTCAGAGCCCAATTGTGGAGCAAGCCCAGCTGCTGGCTAATGACTCACCTCTACCAGCAATGTGGGAGGCGAGCTGCCATGCATACACTAGGCCTGCATAGAGCACCATTCACACTGATACATATGATGCAGAGTGTCTGAAAGCTACCCAACCGCTCTGCTGCCTGAGCATTGGGCCGCACAGTACGATGCCTCTGCACCACTGGATGAATGGCGCCCCTATGGGCCCAACTGCACCCTGGATGGATAAAAAAGTGCAAAAGTTTTTTATATGATAAATAAAAAACCTTTATAGATGGGATTTTGGTTCATGTGTTGGCCCAAGACATTTAAGCTGGTGACCCACGATCAAGGGATCCCATGCTCACCAGTCCTAACTAAATAGTACAAAAACTACTAGAAAAAAGCAGCATCAGAAAACTTACCATCCATGCCAAAAACAGAAACCAAATGCACTTACAGGACGCAGTCAGAGCCCAATTGTGGAGCAAGCCCAGCTGCTGGCTAATGACTCACCTCTACCAGCAATGTGGGAGGCGAGCTGCCATGCATACACTAGGCCTGCATAGAGCACCATTCACACTGATACATATGATGCAGAGTGTCTGAAAGCTACCCAACCGCTCTGCTGCCTGAGCATTGGGCCGCACAGTACGATGCCTCTGCACCACTGGATGAATGGCGCCCCTATGGGCCCAACTGCACCCTGGATGGATAAAAAAGTGCAAATGTTTTTTATATGATAAATAAAAAACCTTTATAGATGGGATTTTGGTTCATGTGTTGGCCCAAGACATTTAAGCTGGTGACCCACGATCAAGGGATCCCATGCTCACCAGTCCTAACTAAATAGTACAAAAACTACTAGAAAAAAAAGCTGCATCAGAAAACTTACCATCCATGCCAAAAACAGAAACCAAATGCACTTACAGGACGCAGTCAGAGCCCAATTGTGGAGCAAGCCCAGCTGCTGGCTAATGACTCACCTCTACCAGCAATGTGGGAGGCGAGCTGCCATGCATACACTAGGCCTGCATAGAGCACCATTCACACTGATACATATGATGCAGAGTGTCTGAAAGCTACCCAACCGCTCTGCTGCCTGAGCATTGGGCCGCACAGTACGATGCCTCTGCACCACTGGATGAATGGCGCCCCTATGGGCCCAACTGCACCCTGGATGGATAAAAAAGTGCAAATGTTTTTTATATGATAAATAAAAAACCTTTATAGATGGTCATTCCTTTATGTCATAATCACATAATTTAAAGATATCATTTGAGTCGAGCTATCTTTCAAAGAATCCTGGCAGTGCAGTGTTTCAGGCTGGCTTCACACCACAGTAAGGTCCGATCCGGGGCTGTCCGGTGTAAACTAGACAGCCACAGACCAGATTTTGGCCCCATAGTATCCTATGGGGCCAGATGGAGCCGGATGGCAGCTCTCTGCCATCCGGTTTCCATGTCTCCGGAAGAGTCCGGGAGAATTCAGGTTTTACTCACCGGAGACAAAAATGTTGCTTGCAACGTTTTTGTGTCCGGGGAGAAAAATCTCCCCAAATTGCTGTATCCCGGATTCTCCCAGATTCCCCCTGATCCTCCAGGATCCAGTGCAATCCGGCACTCCCTAACATGGAAGCCTATGGGGCCGGATTGCACTGGTCCGGGAGGATCCGGAAACCGGACACCTGCGGCTGCATGCCTCTGTTGTTTCAGGACTGCGGCTAACTTCTCCCAAGCGCAGTCCTGATTCATCAGCAGCGTCAGCTGCGTGCTGCTGCACACCGGACCGAAGGGCATATTAGCCCTCCGGTTCTGTGTGCTGATCCGGTCCGGGGCCGTCAGGGTCATCCCTGACAGCCCTGGATCGGACCTTACCGTGGTGTGAAGCCAGCCTAACCCCTTTTCATTGTTGATCCGTATTGATCTTGGTACTCATGTGAAAGCCAGCCCATGAGTGGCAGTCATAGGAGACTGTGACTTCTGCTACATACAGCAATGCACAATATATAGCGCAAGAGATTGGATAATCGCAGGTTCAAGCCTGCTAAGGTCACTAACAAATGAAGAGAAAAGTAAAAACAATATTTTAGAAAATATGTAAAAATATAAATGTTCAAATCACCCCCTTTTACCACATTAAAAATCTAATAAATTAATACATCTAATAAATTAAATTAATAAATCTAATAAATTAAAATTACATATAAAATATTCACATATTTGGTATCACTGTGTTTGTAAAACTCCAGTCTATAAAAATGTAAAATTAATGTATCTGCTCTCGTTAAACAATGTAATGAGAAAAAAAATAACAATTTCAGAATTGCAGGTTTTTTTGGAGCGCAACCGCAAAAAAAAATGTAAGGCTGGCTTCACACTGCAGTTTTTTCACTGATCAGTGTCCATCAGTGTTTGGGTGCCAAAACCAGGAGAGGAACCAGGAAAGGAACTTGCAGAGAAAAACAATAATTGAAAGATTGACAGCTGATCTGAGTTTTGGATTCACTCCTGGTTTTGGCACCCAAACACTGATGGACACGGATCAGTGAAAAAACTGCAGTGTGAAACCAGCCTTAGAAGAAGCGATGAAAACATTATATATACTCGCAAAACAATATCAACAAACACATTGGCTCAGGGCACAAATAAAGCTCCCCTACAGAGCTATATATTCTGAAAATTGAAAATATTATGGTAACAGAAGCAACTTTTTTTTTTTACAAATTTCAGATTTTTTTTTCCACCAATTAAATAAAACTGCATGTTTGGTATGCTTGTAATTGTACCTGTATAATTATGCAGCCTGGCTATTTTTACCATAAAATCAATGCTGTAAATAATATTTTTTTTAAACTTGCCGAATCGTACTTTGTTTACTATTTTGCCACACGGCTTCCAGTACATCAACTGATGAAATGGATGGTGAAATCCAAAGTACAATACATCTTGTAAAAAAAGAGCCCTTACGTGGCTATATCGACAGAAAAATAAAGAAAATTGTCATCTTTTCAGATTTAATATGTGTTGTAAATAATTTTATATCTTGATAGATTGGACTTTTTTGTAGAAATAACAAATACGACTTTTTTATCTTATTTTCTTTATTTTTATATTTAATTTTTTTTTATTCAGGCTTTTAGTTATCCTAGGTAGTGGTGAGTGAACCTTTCAAGGTTTGGACTTGGTTGCCAAACGAACCCATGGATCTTTGGGTTCGGTGGCGCTGTTCAGGACTGAACTTGACCCGAGTTATCACTGATTGGCTGTTCAACTTTCTGTCCATGTACAACCAGCCATAAGTAAAAACACTTCTGCGGGCAGGAGGGTGGGATTTCACTTTTTTTTATTTTATGAACATCACCCTACAACCATAAATCAAAATTGTACCCCCAGTGTGAGCTGATAACACACTACAAGTGACTGCGCCACGCACCAAGCCTGCAATGAACACCCCTGCACCTTAGAACTACAAAACACCTAAACTCCAGGTTTGCTTATCTCCATTACTAGGGCACTTGAATCTGCGATCGTTCAATTGCTATATACCACAAAACCCAAGATATTACAGTATGTAGTGAAATCGTTCTCCTCTCAAGCTCAACCAATGGCTAAGCTTCACAGGAGGATCTAAATGGCAGTTATGAAGACCATCGGCAGGCTACCGGGTGCCATGTTAATGCCCTTGGTTAAACCTTAGACAATCCCTTTAAGGTAGAGCCACAAGATAATGGGTTGGTACATAAATAATGTAAAAAAAGAAACAGTAATGATAAATACAAAAACTAGAGAGCTGTCCATTTTTATGTTAACTTACTTTATTATTTAACATTGGTTTTTCCTTGAAACCAATATAAAACTGAAATCTGGGATTTGAAAGTGACACAGCAACATAAAATCTGACACAAAGCTAAATCATTTTTAACAATTCAAACAGAAATGGTCTGTAATGCATCTAATTTTCATTACCGCCTGGCACAGTTGTAATCATTATTTACGTTAGTTATGAGAAACACATAAAAGGTGAATTGAATTTGTTTAAGTCTTGTACTCCATTTATCAAAGTCTGTGAAAATTGTGTTAAATGACTTTGCAGCTCTGCTGGATTTAATAATTTTCATGGTAAATTACAGCAACAACAGGTTCACCAACAGCGTTTTAACACCAGAATAATGAGACACTGATATAGTCCGTAACGGACGATCATCCTTCCATAACATCCAAGGCAAATAGTGTCCAGAGACAAGTTATAGAAATTGTAATCGACATAAAGAGAGAGCATTAGCTAGCTCTACTGACATCTCTGAACTAATACTTGTATATGTCTGAATAAGGCTGGGGATACACAGCATTTTTGGCCTCAACACAGGTTGGGCAGGGCTGCTCTCTGCTTCTGCTGCTCGCTGGGTTCTTTCCTTACTATGCACACTGACAGTGCGCTCTCTTGTCAGTTCGTAACACTTCATCAGAGCCAATAGGGAGCATACTGGCATCGTGCATTGAAAATAATATTGCACAGTGACAAGGGAGCTCCTACTGAGCATACATCATTATTGGCAGCCATGTGCTCCGGAGACCAGGAGCTAGCCAAGCCTCTAAAATGGGCATCAGTGATGATGCTTCATTTCCTGGTGGGCACAGAGGCTGTGGCAGTGACCCCAGCCTCTGCCCCCCTGATGTCTCATTTAAGTACCACAGCATGCATAGGGATTCTCAAATGAAGTGTCATCAAAAATGTAGTAAGTAAAAAAAAAACCATAGCACAGTAAGGGGACAATAGGGACTTTTTAATTAAAGGAGTATTCCCAACTCCAAGATTCTATCCCAATGTGTAGTAGTTATAAATCCAATGGACGATGCTGTTCGATCCATGCAAGCCGTATAAAGATAATAGACTTCAATGGTTGCTGTCCTGATGAAGGAGTGGGGACAAGCTCTGAAATACATCAAATAAAAGGCACCACTATTATTTAATGCATTGAAGTTTATCATCTTTATACGGCTTGCGCGAATCTAACAGCACCGTCCATTGGATTTGTATTAACCGCCAAAGTGTGGATCCAGCTGCAGCTGTACTATATTTGTATACTGGTTGTGGGTCCCACAACCAGGCCAGGTGAGCGGCTATTATAGCGTTCTTGTTTAATTGTTATAAAAGATAAGACCCTATTGTGCTTTTGTTTCCTCATTTTTAGTTCATATGTAGTAGATGTAGTAATATTAGCAAATACCTCAAATTAGAAAAGGAGTACAGTTCTTCTGATATACCTATGTCTGTTATCTCATGTGCAGGCCTTTGCATCTAAGATATCCATGGTTACAACTACAAGGTGCCAGCTAACTAACTAGCTTTCACTATATGAGTGGGTCGTAACCATGGATACCTAAGCTGCAAAGGTCTGCACATGAAGTAACAGACATGGCTGTATAAGGAGAAGTTTTCTACATTTCTTATTGGAGGCTTTTGATAATATTATTATTATTACACCTACTACATATCGGGATAGGATCTTAGAGATGGGAATACCCCTTTAGGGTACATTATAAAAGAGATTACATTATTACATTAAATAGATAGGCATTTAGGATTTAAAAAAATGTTGGTTTTGGACGACCCCTTTAACCCTATCACTGACAGTACAATCTAAATCATTGCTGCGGGGATTGCGTTGTTCCCCGATTGTATTGGCAGCCTCATGATGCTATCACAGGGCCTCAATGTGTTGCCATGACAGCAAGGTGTCAGCTGATGGCCTCAGAAGCTTTCATGATGCACTTACTGTCAGTGATGCCTGACAGAATGTGATCATTTGTGCTGTGCAGAGGGATGCAGAAGCATCTCTCTGCACTGCACAAGTGATCAGACTGTGCAGTGTTGAGGAAACCCTAAGGGGTCAAGTAAAATCAAGGGAAAGTAGTAAAAAAGTTTTTAAAAATATGAAAAATAAATCTGTAAGATGAAACCACTCTCCTTTTGCCACACTGAAAATAAAACTATTTTTTTTTTTTTAAAATACACATATTTGGTATCACCATATTCACTAATGATCGATCTATCAAAATATAAAATCAGTTAATCTGATCAGTAAACTGCATAACAGAAAAAAAAGTCAAAATGCCAAAATACTTTTTTTGGTCTCAGCATCAATATTGCAATGAAATGCTATAACAGGCAATCAAAACAACACATTAACCCAAAAATAGTATTATTAAAAACATCAGCTCAAGCCACAAGCCAGCTTTCCATTGAGTATAATAAACTATGTGATCTGACACCACAGCTATCTGACAGTCTGTGTTGTCTTGAGCTAGACAAAGTTGAACTTTTTTTTTTTTTACTGCTTGATAAGTTGAAGAGGCAGGGGAAGAAAAGGCTCATAAGTGAGGAAGGAAGGAAAATTCTTCCATAAGAAATTTTACAAGTTTATTATATTGTTTTATGCAATTTGTTAAAAGTATAGTTTCATTTGAAATTGTTGTACTAAAATTGTTGATGTTTTCCTAAGTCTCCCATATACATTGGGTAACTGCTCACAATTTTCTTTCATATCTCCTCTATACACATGTTCAATGGCTCAGTTCCCTCTAGTATCAATTGTTAAAATTCCAATAAAGAGAATCAAGATGCAACAATACACATTAGACTGTTGGCTAATTCCATCAAACTATGTATTGGTTTGGCTGACTGTAGTCAAATGTGTATTGGGGTGCCTTTAGTGTCAGTTGTGCATCAGACTCACCATGATTAAGTTATTTAGGTGTGCTCCCTACTTGGTATTATTATTTGAGCACCAAAGGTAGATCTAAAAGATGAATGTAACACTTGTTTGTGTGAGTGAGGGGGAGTGGACCCACTAGGCCATGGTACCAGTCTCAGCATGGAGGAGCGTAAGTAAGTGATTACTTCATCTTCACTAGAGCTTCTGCTGGTGAGGTTAGGCTTGTGCTGGAAGGCAGCCACCAGGTGCTACTCCAGAAGACACAGTACCTTGAGAGGTAGCCCCATGGGTCAGAAATGCAGGCATGGGCACAGATGCAGGCAGAGACAATCTCTGGTGCAGTTGGGTTCAGAGTAAATGGATTATGCTGGCAGTTATGATAACTTGGCTGGTTCAGACAGGTATAGCAGGTATGATGGCATGGCTAGTTCAGGGAGATGAGCCAAAGCTACAGATATGGCAGACATGGCTGGTACAGCGAGTTCAGGCAGCTACTAGGACAGAGGTATGGGTTAGTTGACACAGGTACAGGATATACAGGCAAAGGTATGGGGAGAGAATACTTGGAACAGGACCTGAGAACTAGCAGCATGTCTCTAGCATTGAAACACATTGCTCAGGCACCTTTCATAGGGGTAGGCACTTTAAATACCCTGTTCCTCTCAGCCATAGGCTGAAAAGCACTTCGGGTAGAGCTCACTTTAAGAGAAGTGGCATGTGGCGTGCTCCCACTAGACCTTTGTGGCATGCACTGTCTCTGAAGCAGGAGAGGGTGCCCAGAAAGACAACAAAGGATTGCCAGAGAGGTAATTACTCTGGCATCCCAGTTGGGAGGAGGCGGGAAGAATGGGGATGCTGGCAAGGGCATAACAAAAAGTAATTATCAAATTAATGGGGTTCAACATCCAGCACCACAACTGCTCTGCTGTTTACATCTATGGTGGAGGCCCTATGTAAACAGTGTATGGAGCCGGACATTATGCTGCCACCTCCATGTTTAACAGTTGGGAGGGTGTCCTTAGGCTAGGGTCACACTTGGAAGCTTGCATCCGTTTGCAGGACGCATTAAAGGATCCTTTTTTTCCCCTTGCCATATTCATGGCATCTGTACATACTTGTTGGCTGAATTAACTGATGCGTTAATGCATTGTACATGTATGTACTAGGCGTTACCACATCCATTAACGCATGGTACACACATGTACCATGCATTAACGGATGCATTGCCCATAGACTCCTATGTTAAAAAAATGCATGCATTTTTGCAAAAGCACCAAAAAACGCTGCAGACCGCGTTTTTTGGTGCACTTGCAAAACGCATAGCGTCAAATGCATTGCACTTCTGCAATGTGTTTTTTGCATTGGAGTCTATGGGTGCGTTAACGCATGTGTTTTTGCAGATTTGAACATGAAAATAGCGCATGCATTTAGCAAATGCATGACGATAGTCTGACCTTAGCCTTAGGCTTCCAAGCTTCTCCCATTTTCCTCCATACAAAATGATGGTCATTATGGCCAAAAAGTTAAATTTTTGTTTTGTCAGACCACAGGACATGTCTCCAAAAAATAGAATTATTCTTACCGTTAATTCGGTTTCTAGGAACCTTTCCATGACAGCCAGGAGGTTGCCTCTCCACTGGGGACAGGAAGCACAAGAGAGGTTAAAAGCACCCTCTCACCTCCCATGTAAGTCAGTGACTTACAACGAACCAACACCATTGGTTACCTCAACCATTTCCAGGAAAATGAGGAACAGAGGGAGGGAATTAAGCGCTGTCGTGGAAAGGTGCCTGGAAACCGAATTAATGGTAAGAATAATTCTATTTTCTCTAGTCACCTTTCCATGACAGCCAGGAGGAATGCCAAAGAATTAGACAGCTAGGGGGGACTATAGCCTGCAGGACTTTCCTGCCAAAAGCTACTGGACACTAGATCTAATCTATAGTGTTTCGTGAAGGTATGCAGGAATGACCAGGTATCCGATTTGCAGATCTACTCTTGAGAAGCCCCTGCTTGCTCAGCCCAGGAGACCGACGTAGACCTAGTGGAGTGGGCCGTGAACCCAGAAGGTGGAGGCAGATTCTGGCAGACATAGGTATCCAAGATGGCCTTCTTGATTCAGTTGGCGATTGTGCTCTTCCCTTTGTTGTGACCAAAGGGTTGGACAAACAAATTGTGGTCGATCCGCCACGAAGCAGTCAGGTCCAGTGAAGCACTATCCTGCGGACATCCAGGGAGTGAAACTCTTTCTTCGGCGTCTTTGGGTGTTGGCAGAAAGAAGGCAGAACAATAGACTGGGAACGATGAAAGTCGGAGACCACTTTGGGAAGGAATGAGGGGTCTAGTTGAAAAACCAGGCTGTTGTTGCGCCCAGGCTTTGGGGTACTCAGGTGTCAGGCTCCAAGGGGTTAACTGTGTCACGGGGAGTGGTGGCCGCGCCTGATCCCGTGTCCCGGGCCTATCTTCCAAAAAGGGGTAATATGCAGCTCCAGATATATAAAAGTGATAATTTAAGCGCTATGGTGCAATAACAGGACTCGGCTCAATTACGTATTACCTCTCAGCTTTAATAGTTCAGCAACTGGATCCCTTTAGCCACAACGCGTTTCAGCGCCGATTGCGCCTTTTTCAAGTGATTACCGGGACCCTGACATACAATTGCTTATATGTAATATAGGTAATATGTACAGGGGATTATATACAGTTTTGTCATGATGCCACCTGTAGTTTCTGGTGATGTTTCTCCAGCGCCGCCACAGTCCGCCAGAGGTAGATGGTACTGCGGCAAGTTGGTGAAGTCCTCCACAGGAAGGACTGGACCTCCGGGGCAGCGTTCCTGTATGGAAACAAGTTCATTTGAAGGAAAACAAGCAGAGACAAAAGTCACTTTTCCTCTGGGTACTTTACTGTCATTTGCATTGGTCGCATACAAGATTACAGTTCAGCACTCCTGATGGTATGAGGACTGGCAACTTATCGGGTGGCTGCAAGTTGATCCCAGGTGGTATGGTGGAACCTTGATGTGACTGCTTGCTCTATCCCCGTCTGTTTCTTCCTGCTTCCCAGTTGTGGTGTGAAGCCTGGTGACTTGAAGTCAACTTAACCTCCTTCCTTTTCTCACCTTCACGGCTGTCGGGTAACCCTCTGCTGGCTGGCAGCTCATTCTCTTGGCGGTGCTTGGTACCCTCTTTTGGTCTGTTCTGGTGCCCGGGAGAATTAAAGACTCCACAGGACTCTGGATTCTCTGTGGTCCTAAAGTATCCCACAGGTGCGGGCTCCAGTGCCCGGTAATATGTCTGGGATAAACTTCCTCAAGTTCCTCACTCCCTTAGGCTGTCTGCTCCTGGAGAAGCTTTCTTTCTTTAAGCCCTCTCTTCTTCCTCCATCTCTCCTCCTGGTCCCTCAGCTGAGAGACCTAGCAGCAAAGACCTAACAGGCCCAAATCTTAGAGGCAAAGACCTCCTTGCTCCCCCTAGAGGTGGTTTTATTCCCTCCCGGGTAACCTCCCACCGTGTAATCTAGTGTGGGAGTGCTGGTGAATGGGTCCCACCCACCATCCTAGGGTCCACCTGCAGCTGGAGCATCTGCACCTCTTTAACGGGTGCAGAACTCCTCTGTGACGCCTGCTTGGCGGGGCGCCACACTGTCATCCCTAACAGTCAGATAAGGTTCCCTTATGGACAATGCTTGAAGCTCCCCGATTCTCTGTGCGGATGTAATTGCCACCAGGAAAGCAGTCTTGTGAGAAAGGGACCGCATACAACAAGCCAAGATGGGCTCATAAGGAGAGCGGGAGAGCCCTCTAAGAACCACGTTGAGATCCCAAGCAGGAGTAAACACCTGCCGACGTGGGCAAAGCCGAGACGCGGACACCATAAAACACTTGATCCAGCGATGGCCGGCCAGGTCGACATAAAAAACTGAGCTCAAGGCCGACACTTGCACTTTCAAGGTGCTTGGCTTGAGACCCATATCCAGCCCCTGCTGTAAGAAGTCAAGAATTTGAGAAACGTCAGGCTGGAGCAGATCAGGTTCATTGGAACCCCACCAGGAGGAAAACTTCTTCCAGATCTTATTATAAATAGCAGACGTCACCGGTTTACGACACTTCTGGAGAGTAGCGATGACACTATCGGAAAGGCTCCGGGCCTTCAGCACCCTGGCTTCAGAAGCCAAGCAGCTAACTTGAGCTTTTGAGGATCCGGATGGAACAGAGGTCCTTGGTAAAGAAGGGAGGGATCCGGACTCAAGGGAACTGGACCATCGAATCTCAGAGCCATGATGAGGTTGTACCCACTCCGTTTCAGCCACAGGGGAGCAATCAGAATCGTCAGAATTCTGTCCCACACGCCAGATGGAAGTTCCAGGCGTGTGTAAAGGCGTCCACCCCTATCGCGTTGCACAGTCCCTGGCAGCTAGGGAGAAGAATGTTCTCACTTTTCTGTTTTGAACGGAGGCAAAGAGGTCGATCTCTGGGGACCCTCAATGGGCCATGAGTGAGCAAAATACTGCTTGGTCCAAGCCCCACTCTCCTGGGTGTAAGTCTTGATGACTGAGGAAATCCGCCTGGAGATTTAAGGTGCCCTTCAGGTGTACCGCCGAGAGAGACAGAAGGAATTTCTTGGCCCAGCAGAAGATGCTTTCAGAATGTCGGACCTGGTACTGCCCTGGTGCCTGAGATGGGCTACGGTGGTGGCGTTGTACAAGTAAACCAGAACATGGGAGTTCCTGACGAGATCCCTGGCTGCACGGAGAGCCTCTTCAACTGCCCTCAACTCTCTGTAATTTGAGGACTGAGAGCTCATTGCCGGACTCCAGACACCCTGGAACGGAGTTCTTGATGCCACAGCCCCCAAGCGTCACTTCCTTGCATCCGTTGTCAGAGTTACCAGAGGCGACTGAGATCAGGAAACTCCTCGGAGTAAGTTGCCAGGTGTCAGCCACCACCGGAGAGAAGAAGATTCCCGACCTGACAGACGAACCCTCTTGTTCAGGGACGAAGGGAGCCTTTTCCAGTGTGACTGGATATGATCCTGAAGGCTGCGAGAGTGAGCTTGGGCCCACAATACCGACAGTATACATACCATCATTGACCTTAGAACAGACATGGCCTCGCGAAGAGACGGGGACCTCTGCCGCTGCAGGGCCGAAATCTTCGTGTTGAGAGACAATCCGTGATCCTCCGGAAGGAAGGACATCTGCCGGTTGGAATCCAACAGGACCCCAGGAACCGCCTCCTGGAGGAAGGAAGATGCTGGAACTTCCGCAGATTTGGGATCCATCCCAGCGAGTGGAGTGTGGACACGGTCATCTCCACCTGAGTCCTGAGGGACAGAACCGTAGGAGCAATGAGGAGCAGATCATCCAAATACAGGACCAAACAGAAGTATTGGAAACAGAGGAAGGCAACTATCTCTGCCATAAGCATGGAAAAGACTCTGGGGGCAGAGGAGATTCCAAAGAACAGCACGTTGAAATGAAGGACTTAGCCGTTGTGGAGGACCGCAAAACGTAAGAACTTCCTGTTACGTGGATGGATGGGCACATGGAAGTAGGCATCCTTTAAGTTGATTGTGGCCATCTGGTAGTGGCGCCCTATCAATAGAATTGCAGATCTTATTGATTCCATCTTGAACCTACGGTAACGGATATATTGGTTTAATTGTTTCAGGTTGATAATTATGCAGAAGTCTCCAGACGGCTTCTTGACTAAGAAGAGATGGGAGTAGTGACTCCGTCCCTCTTCGTCCTTCGGTACTGGAGAAACAACTTTGGACTGAACAAGATCCTGTAGATTGGAGTACAGGAGAGCCTGTGCTCCTGCCGAGGGCAGGGAAGTGATTCGGAGACACGGTGGAGGGGGGACTCGAACCTGAGGAGGAGATCCTCTGAGACCACTTGGAGGACCTACAGGCAACTGGTGATGCTCTGCCAGTGGGGCAAAAAGTTTGAGAGCTTCCCCCCCAACCCGGCCGAGTCACTGTCTATCCTGCTGCTGTTGCTGCCAGGAGGGGACAAGGAGATTGGATCCTTTACGCTTGGGATCGCTCCATCTAACCGGTTTCCACTTGCCTCTAAGGTGGGTGGCCTGAGGCATAGGAGAACGAAAGGGACACTTTCTTGAGGACTCCTGTTCCGAAAGGGCCTTCTTATCCATCACCTTCTCAAGTATGTCTTCCAAAGCCGGACTGAAAACCAGCTCACCCTTATAGGGAATAGAACACAGCTTCATCTTGGAAGTGGAGTCTCCACTCCACACCTTCAACCAGAGGGCACGCCTGGCGGAGTTGGACAAGACAGAGGTCTTGGCAGACATACGGACGGACTCAGCAGATGCATCCGCCAAAAAACAGGTAGCCTTTCTAAGCAAAGGAAAGGAGTAAAGCAACTCCTCTCTAGGAGTGCCGTGAGCGATGTGGGATTCAAGGAAATCCAACCACTTGAGCATTGACCAGGACATGCAGGTGGAAGCTATGTTAGCTTGCATAGTAGAGGAAGAAGCTTCACAGGACCACTTTATGAACCCCTCGATCTTACGATCCATCTGATCTTTTCACTTGGAGGTGTCCTCAAAAGGGGAGAGTAGTCTTCTTTGCAACATGTGCCACCTGCACGTCCACCCTCGGGACCCCGCAGTGGAGCTTGCCCTCTTCCAGGGGAAACCTGTTCTTAAGATCACACTTAAACCGTTTCTCAGGATATTCTCATTCCTGAGAAATGAGGTTCAGGATGTTAGCGAGGACCAGGAAGCCCACCGGCTTCACCGACTTCAGCCCCGCAAACATTTCGTCTTGGACAGAGGGAAGGGTCTGCTCTATTTCCAAGCCCATAGTGCTACGGACTGCACTAAGGAGTTCGCTTAAGTCATCTGAGGAAAAAATTTCTGTTTGATTGGAGGATGAAGCATCTACCATCCTGCCAGAGTCTGAGTCGGGCACGTCAGAGTCTGACACTACTGCCTGGAGCTTCCTCTTCTTAGGGGAGGGGGGACTAGGAACAGGTGCGGCAGGGGTTAGAGAAGCTAAGGAGGTCTGAATCTCCTGCTTCACTATGGCTCTTAATTCATCCACTAGAAAAGGGTGTTCTGCCCGAACGATTCTATCCATGCATCCCTGACATAGGGTCTTGTCCCATACTGATGGGAGTTTTTTTTAGCACAAATGGGGCATTTGGCCGACTTTGAAGCGGATTTCTTGGTGGCAGCCTTGTCTCCCTGCAAAACATAGGACAAGGGTTGCCATCAACATCAGCCTAATCGAAACAGGGACATGGACATCATCCTCACCATCAGACTCACTGAAGCAGGGGCAGCGCTTGGCTCTGCAGATGCAGGGAAGACAGATCAGCAATGATCCCCACGACTTGTGGAGTTCTGTGTGCTTACCTTCAGAAGTCTTATGGGCAGCTTTTGTAGCAAAAAAACCTGCCCCTCAGCGCCAGGTGTGCAGCGTGTCCCCTCCTCTGGTTCCGGGTCCCAGACAGGCCAACCCAAACGCCAGCTCCGGGGTATGCCCGACTGGAAGTACCGCCCACTGACGTCACATCCGGTCACGTGGGACAGCGCACGAACAGGAGCAAGCCGGTGGGCTCCGGGAGGCCACTAGCCAGGGATACTTTAGCCCCCAATTGCCCCTTTGGGAGGCGCCGGAAGGCCGCGGAAGCGGCCCGCCGCCCCAGAGGACGCGAGAACAGCAGGAGGTGGAGAGCACAGAGCGCCCGATCAATGCTGCCCGGCTGGACACAAAAAGAAAAAAGGTATGCCACGATTGCTGGCCACGCAGCATAGCAAAAGGAAAAGACCTCTCCATGCCCCCATGGGGACAGAAAAGACACTGGCTAATGGGAGGTGGGAGGGTCCTTTTACCCTCTCTTGTGCTTCCTGTCCCCATTAGGGCGTGGAGAGGCAACCTCCTGGCTGTCGTGGAAAGGTGACTAGAGAAATTTAGGATTTTGTTCCTGTGTGCATTTGTAAAAATGAATCTGGCTTTTTTATATTTCTTATGGAGTTATGGCTTCTTCCTGGCAGAGTGGCCTTTTAGCCCATGTTGATACAGTACTCATTTAACTGGATAATGAACAATCTTACCAGCTTTCACCATCATCTTCACAAGGTCTTTTGCTTTTGTTCTTGGGTTGATATGTACATGTTAGACCAAAGCATGTTCATCTCTGGGATACAGAACCCATCTTCCTTCCTGAGCAGTATGATGGCTGGATATTCCCATCTTGTTTGTGCTTGCAAATAATTGTTGTACAGGTGAACGAGGCACCATCAGGTATATGGATATTGTACCCAAGGATATAGCAGACTTGTGCAAGTCCACATTTCTCTTCCGGATATTTTGGTTGATTTCTTTAGACTTTCCCATGATGATACACAAAGCAGTGTGTTGCAGGTGTGCATTACAATATATCCACAGGTGTGTCTCCACACTGTGTTCCAAATTATTATACAAATGTTCTTTTTCTCTGATTTTTCTAAATGGTTGGTGCAAATGACAGTCAGTGTAATAAAAGACATCACCCGTTAGAGTATACATCAAATTTTATTGATGAAATTTCCCTATGATAACACTATAATTTTCAAAATTAAAAAAACTCTAAAAGCACTGTTCCAAATTATTACGCACAGTAGAGTTTGTAAACATTTGATATGTTTAAAAGAACGGAAAATTCTCATTTGTTGAATTTGCAGCATTAACAGGTCACATTCACTGAAATAAAAAGCTATTTAACTCCAAAACATCCTAACAGGCCAAGTTACATGTTAACATAGGAACCCTAATTTGATATCACCTTCCAATTCTAGCATCCATTGATATTGTGAGTTTCTGAAGAGTTTCTGCTTGTATTTCTTTGGATGATGTCAGAATAGCCTCTTAGAGCTGCTGTTTTGATGTGAACTGCCTCCCACCCTCATAGATCTTTTGTTTGATTATACTCCTAAGGTTCTCTGTAGGGTTGAGGTCAGGGGAAGATGGTGGCCACACCATGAGTTTATCTCCTTTCATGCCCATAGCAGCCAATGGCACAGAGGTATTCTTCACAGCCGCAAATCTCTTCACAAAACGATGATCACACTTACGCTTTTTGTGCAATATCAAATGTTTTCATCCCTTGTCCAAGACATTGCACTATTTGTTGCTTTTCGGCAGCAGAGACATCCTTTTTCTTACCCATGTTACTTGAAAACTGTGGCCTGCGTAATATTGTGGAACACCCAGTTTTCCTTTTATTGGGTTCTCCTGCCAAACCCTGAGACACAATACCATCAATGGGTTTCATTGAAAAAAAAAATAACCCTATGACACTTAAAACCAATTTGCATAATAATTTGGAACACAGTGTAATTAACTCAGATGTTACCAATAAATCTGTCAGAAGCTTCCAAACACATGACATCATATGGGATGTCCCAAATTGTTTAAATGCATAGTAATCTTAGTGTATGTAAGCTTGTGACTTTGCAGAAAGTGATAAAAATGCCTTAAAACATTCTCTATCATTATTCTGGCATTTGGCAAATATTAATATTTATGGTAATCCTAATTGACCTAAAATGGGAAAGGTTTATTCTGATTTCATGTCAGAAAATCATGCATGTGTCTTTTTATATAGTGTATGTAAACTTCTGTTTTCAACTGCAGGTTGTGAGGCAGCAACCGGGGAACCCGCTTGCAAAACGACAACAACACGTGTTTATAAGTTTAACCAATGTCTACCCGTTTTTTTTCACATATAATAACAGAACCCGGGTAGCATGTTTGACACATAGCACATTGATTATAAACACTTTACATAAATACACCATACATTTACATATAACATTACATAACACTTATATTGCACATAACATCTTATAGTAACCCGGGACCTGTAACCATCTCTGTCCCCATTGGAGCTCTACTAACAGCTCCCGTGGTGGCTACGGCCTCCGGCCTACTCACACTATACATACGTTACAGTACGACGATGACCCCTCCGGGTTCATAACAGGGATTGAGCAACCTGAGTACCGGGTATGTCATGTATCCCCAAGGGCTCTTTCCTGGACGCATCTCTGCCTACGTCCCGGTCAGAGTCCACCTGGTTCAACCATGGTGTCCCCACTCTAGGAGCCCTTTTAACCCCTGCTTCTGACCTTCGTTACATACGCCTCAACGGGCCCTGTGGGTCCCAATGGCGGTACCTGCCGCCTGGCTTTAGTCCCCCAGCATGATGATATACATTCACCCGTAGTCAGGATTCCTGCCTGACCGGGACCTTACATACCGTATGTGATCCATCATTCAAACGTCCATGGATCACACACCTGCTCACAGCCCACATCCATGGACTGTGGCCCCTCCATGGCCCATTACAGGGACTGGCAAACCATAGTAACACGGGAACCTCATCCGATACCTACTAGGAGCCCTATTACCCCTGTGTCTGGCACCACAGGCACACCCACACCATTAGAGGTCGTGGTTGAGGGACGGGTACCCTCTGCAAGCAGCAGGGCAAGCCTCCCTCTCGTCCCACAGGGACGGAACGCCTCCAACATCATCCATACTAGCTGGGTCACTCTCTCCCCACATCATTATACATGGGTCTTACATATAGGCCATCATCTCTCATTCAGGGCCATTACCTAAGCCCTCATACACATAGTTAAACACGTTCTGTTTCATCAGGTCCTTTAACTGAGTACTCTGACTCGGACCCAAAGGCGGTCTATGCCCGCCTGGCACACTACATACGATTGCCTCCAAAGGCTACATATATTCGCCTCCCGAAGGGCTACATTCATTCTGGTTCATCAGGACCTTTATGTGACTCCACTGAGTCGGTCCCAAGGGCGGTCTATACTCGCCTAGCATGATTTACACACAAGGTGCACAGTTCACACAATCATTCAGGAACTGCTTTTCTTACCGGGCACGGATCCGGGTCTCGCTATCTGTGTCACAGGTTCCACCAGGCATCCCCACAGGCTCTTTCCCGGACGTGAGGTGAACCACGTCCGATCTAGCGTCCACGGGTCAACCACAGCTTCCCCTTCCAGGTGCGGACCCGACCACGGACCTCGGCACCGGCATGGAGCTAGCATGCTCCCGTGTCCACACACAGAGCCTTGGACTGCTCTGCACTCAGGCTGCTCTCAGCCCACATGCTCTCAGGCTGGCAATCTCTGGATGAATCTCAGCAGGATCTCAGCTTCCAGAATCAATCTCAATCTGAATGACTCAATCACTCACCTGGCTGCCTCTTATCGTGCCAGCCACTCCCACATGGACACACCCCCTTAGCTGCTGGTAATCAGCCTTTCACACAGCTCAGGTTAACTCCCTGTGTTCCGGGTTGTCAGCACTCAGCCCTTACATTCCTTAGGGCTTCCTCGATCTCCTCCCACTCTCACTGCCGCTCATTAGGCTCATGTAACCCTGTGTCTCACAGTTGGTTCACACAGCATTATCAGTCAAACCGGCCAGTGTGCACAGGATCATACCTCGATCCTGCATGTGACGCGCCCCGGCCATGAGGATCATGCCGGCGGTGCCTCACAAGGTGCAAAGTCAGGCCCTGTGCCCACGCTCAGAAAGTGATGTAGATTTCTTTTGCACTAGATCTCTGTGCATAAATGCTGTTTTATTTTTGTGCAGAATATTCTGGATGATCCCTGCTAACTTTCCTATAGCTGCCAGAGTAGAAGCTAAAGGACCAGGGATGATGTAATGCTCCTGTGACCTGTGGGCATGGTCTACTCCATCTGCAGTGCCGAAACCAGGAAGTGCCTGAAGTATGGAAAGTAAACCTCGTGCAATAATTAACATGCTTTAGATTTTTATGGATCAAAAATCTGTAAAAATCTGCAACTATTACGCTGCGCAAAAAAGCGCTAACGTCAGCACAACACACCCAAAGTCACATTGACTTTGCTGGCTGGCAAATATAACATGGGTATTTTTTACAAATATGCCATAAAAATATAAAACAAATATGCACTGTAATCACATGGCCTTAAATGAAAAGCGATAGTCAATGATAAATGTGTTATATGCATGTTATTTAGCCCTAGTTTTACTAAAAAATCTTCATTACTATATTTGATGAATACTATGATAATAGCAAAAATCTGCTTAGCTAGTAATGCAGATTTTCTGAGAAAAAACTATAAGGTAAATCTGTAGCAAATACACAAAAAAGAAGAACTTGCATGATGTCATCTTTGTGGCATGACACATACATGACACTGTGCCATCCCTGCAGGGGCTGCCGTCAGGTAGAAAGTGGTCACAGACCTTATGTCCAGTAACCACTCTGACCACTAGACTAGAGTCCTGCAAATTAAGTTGCTCTTTTCTATATACCAGTCATATATTATTCTTCCATATACAGTACGTTCTATGCTATATATACTGTGTTCTGAGATATCAGATGGTATACTCAGGATAAGTGTCTGCTACATCATTTAATAGAACCTTTCTTTATGGATGTGCAGTTAAAGTTTACATTGATGACTTGGTTGATCAAGTGTGTTTACAAAAATACATACAAAAAAAATTTCCTGGGTAACGATGTATTGAACCTATGGTTGTGTGTGACCACCTTACTTCTGGAATATGTTTTTTTAGAAGTGTGGTAAAGAACCACATACTTTGTTGTACTATATCTCTGAAAACGTATATCCAGTTTAAAAATATTAATACATGAGCATAATATGTGATTTGTCTCATCTGAGCTAGTCCGAGTGGTTTCAGTTTTTTCGTCGAGCAGCTCTCAGACAGGCAATACGGTAGTATGCATATAGCCTATGAAGCAGCCGGAGGTAACAATGTTGAAGGTATTGTCCAGTTTTAAGCTGCAGTTACTCTGTGTCACTCTCTGACTGCATCAAATAATAATAATATATAATATTTATTCATTTATATAGCGCTATTAAAGGGAAGGGGAACAAGAGGCGCAATAGTGCCCTATCACACAGACACTTCAAATGTATGTGGTATAGAGGGAACCACTCACCTATTTCAGTTGTGACACCCACAACTGGTATGAAGGCATATAGTGTTGTATCCTGCTGGCTGCTGCTGGAATCTCACCGACCACTAGCACGTGGAATCACACAGTAATACGGGAAAAAACGGTGTCCTATGGTCCGCGCTGCCAAATCCACTTGTTCCAAGGAAAATACACGAGTAGATGAAGTATATCCAAAAGCCTTTATTACATCCAATAATGATGTAATAAAGGCTTTTGGATATACTTCATCTACTCGTGTATTTTCCTTGGAACAAGTGGATTTTGCAGCGCGGACCATAGGACACCGTTTTTTCCCGTATTACTCTCTGACTGCAGACTTTTGATCTTTACATTGCTCCCAGTGCTGTGATAACTCTGCGGGCTTGTGACTGCAAGTGTGGGATTTGCATACATGTGGTCACATGAAGACTAGACTTGCTCTGCCTGACTTAATGCAACTGTATTAAACAAAGCCAGAAACAGTCTATTCGTAATGTACTCGAGACTATACATATCACATACTTGAGATCACATAAACGCCCGCTCCTGCCTTACAGCGCACATTGTGCACAATGTGAGGATTCACAAGTCTGCAGTGACTGTAGACTTGTAGCTTAAGATTGGACAACCCCTTTAATAATGGGCCACTGTTGCATGCTTTTCCCCCAGGCCAAAACTTGCCAGCCAGTCATTGGCTGTAATGTTTTCATTTTACAATATATGGGGCTATGTAATTGCTAATTTTTTGCACCCTAAACTGATATTTTTACTGACACCATTTTGAGGCAGATACAATGTTTTGATCACTTCTTATTGCATTTTATTGCAATTTTGCTGCAGCCAAAACAATGTAATTCTGGCATTTAGACTTTTTTCCTAATTACGCCATTTACCAATTGGATTACTTTGCCTCTTATTTTGATAGATCAGTCTCTTACGCATTCAGTGATACCAAATATGTGTTTTTTTTAATTGTTTTAGTGCTTTTATCATTTTGGGGTACACAATGGAGTGGGAGCAATTGCCCCGTTTGCCCAACACACCTAACGCCGACCTTGCCCTCGGTTCATCGGCCCCATAGCGGCCGCTTGGTCTCCTGCCATTGGTGGTACACCACTGATCCCAACTATGGGTACAAGTGCACAGAATGTTAATGGTAACATCTGTACAATATAAATCCAATGCTGCTCATGAAAAGGTTTATTAAAACTGAATCAAACTTTCTGTAAAGCTAGACATATGCTTAAAGCGCTTCAAATTGTACTGCTGCATTTTGCATAACAATTGCTAGGAGATTTTTCAGTGGATTCATTCAGCAGTCCATGAATTTCACCATTGCTAAAAATGAAATGGTCCTTTGATATAGTCAGAGATACTGCCTGTGTGTGCTCACAGGATTGGCCAAGTTCATTATATGTAACCTCTGCACTGCTCTCCACTTTGTTCTGTAGAGGTTAAGCAAGTCACTTGGGTTTAGTCAGGACAGCTAAAAACAATTTTGTATCATTAGACATGCAGCACACATACGTAAGCTGAGAGCATGGTTCCTCAATATCAGCGACAAGCTCTTAGCATTCTGAACTGCTAGAGATGGGCCAATTACGAAGGGTCAGGACAGTCTGACTAGTAGAAAGACATCTGCCTGAAGAGAGGTTTTGCAGCTGAATATTAGCATATGATACAATGACCTGATCAGGGGACTCTTCCAGGTTCTATGACCTGTGTAGCACAATGCATAACTACATAATTGTAGCATTAAAGCAATTTCAGAGAACTCTGTGTCTGCCGTGTACAGAACAGAGTGACATGAAGCTGTCTTCACATAGTAACACTCACAAGTGGAATTCTCAGAATTACTATTGACTTTTAAATGGTTTCCTAAAGTATAGTTTACAGCTATTAGTAGTTATTAATATTCCTACATCTAAGATATACGCCTGGGAAAATCTCTCAATGTATTTCAGATGCAGCAACAACAGCGCAAGTCAATAGGACAATAGTATGGGCAAATCAACAATGACTGGACAAGGTCTTCAAATCGAGGAACATTTCACTATGGCAAAGACACGTCTCATACATAGTCTGATCTTTTCTGTGGTATCATATGGAAGTGAAACATGGATGATAAAGAAACAAGACAGCAAAATAATCAATGCCTTCATAATGTTGTGCCGGAGAAGGATGTTATCAATACCATGGATGGAAAGAAGAATAAACAAATCCATTTTGAAACAAATCAAGCCAGATATGTTGCTTGAAATAAGGATCTCCATGCTAAGACTTGTCTACTTTGGACATCTCATATGCAGAGAGAAATCACTGGAGAAGGACATAATGGTTGAGAAAATAGAAGGATCAAGGTGAAGAGCAAGACCAGCAACCCGATGGCTTGTTACTATCAAGATAACTGCAAAGAAGACCCCGGCGGACCTATCTAGGCTCTCACGAGATCAATCTTCATACAGAAAATTCATCCATCAAGCCGCCATGGCCGGTAAATGGATAATAAATAATATGTTGAGGCATTTTTTTGTCGACCCTTGCAAATCAATTTCTGAATTCAGGAATTTAAATTAAATTCAATCTACTGAGATCAATTCATCATTCAATAATAATAATAATAGTAGTACTGATAATAATTATTATAATTTTTTTTCATTTGAATGTTAAAAAAATACAATAAAAATGAATGAAAACACATATTTGCCTTTCCCTGAGCCCAAGCGGATACACATCAGAATCGAGAGGGTCGTTTAAGCCCACAGACATCAATTGGGCATTGCTGTTATACAATTAAGAATACATTTTAAATACTTAATACAGCCATACAACCTGAACCCCCAGATCCACAGTGTGACCACACAGGCAGTGACCCGAGCTAGGAACGCTGTCACTCTGCACTCTCTTTGAGTGATTAAGTCTTAGGAGACCCAGGAAATGAGGTTGACCTTGGGTTACGTCAAACTCTGATATGTCTGTAAAGCCTTCTGTGAAATAGGATACCATGTTTAGGAAAATATGTACATTGTAACTAGTCATACATATGGTACAGCCTAAGGAAATTATTGCACTATAGCAAACAAAATAGCTACATTTATAATCACTGATATTATGCATCAGATAGTAAAAACTCTCATTACAGCAGGAAGCTTCCAAAGCTGAAATGTTTCTATAAACATGAGAACAGATTTATGATTAAGATATAAAATAACATGAAGTATTGGAAAATATGAATTGCAAACATCATTTAATGTGAGGCTCTGTCTTGGTGATTGCATTGCATTGGAAGTTTGTAGTTTTAACGTGGAAAGAAGATATAAAACCTTCAAGCTCATCCTATAACACAACGTCAATCCAAAGAGAGGCAAAAACCTCAATAGGCAGAAAGCTAGTCAATTCACATTAGAGGAAAATATGTTCTTCACCCCACATATAGCAATTAGGCTAGTTCAGCAATCATTATCAATAACAGAATCAGTATCTGAGTCACACAGCATAGAGACTGTCAGTCAGTAAGAGAAGGCCTGGGTTAGGTATAGAGCTGGAGTGACAAAGTCTTCTGATCTACAGCCTCATTTGCATATTAATTCAATGTTGATTTCTCATTAACAGGTATTTCTATAACAGGTATACTGGACTTGTCTTTGATACATTTACATGCACATATAAATCGTTTGGTGTGTGAAATGCTGCTGACAGATTCCTCTTATTGCCTGTATTATTCAACGACTATGCTATTATAAATTAATTAATAACTGTGCTTTAAAGGGAAGCTGTCATGTGAAAAATCATATTAACCTGTAGATATAGGGTTAATCTGCAGGTACTAGTGTTTGCAACCTGCCCGCTGCCTGCACTTTGAACCCTACTGCTAGGAGAAAATGAGCTTTAATCCTCCTGGCAGTGTTTGTACTGCAATCATCAAGTGCCAGTGCAGTTTCAGTTCCCGCACTGTGTACCTACAGTGGTGGCTGTAATTGCGCCCTCTGCACTGACTGACATTTGCTCAACATTACCGCCTTCATTTCCTACCTTTTTTGCTTAACATCAGAACCTGCAGCCAGTCAGTCCTGGGGGCGCAGTTACATCTGGCGCTCTTGATACTCAGAGCGGTGACTGAATATGCACCGTCTTAATGACTGTTGTGAAGCTTAGAAAATTCATCCTCACGCGCAACTATTTTACATTTGACAACAACATATATTTCCAGGAGACTGGCACAGCAATGGGAAACAAAATGGCACCACAATATGCAAACCTTTTCATGGCCAAGCTTGAAGGTGACTTTTTATCCTCTTGCCCTCTCAGGCCTCTGGCCTATTACAGTTATATCAATAACATTTTAATCATCTGGATGGAGTCTGAGCCACAGCTGAAGACATACCATGAACACTTTAATCATTTTCATCCTACCATCAACTTAACACTCTACTCCTGCACTGAAATCAGCTTTCTGGACACCATCATCAAGCTACAGAACAATGAAGTAGAGACATCTATGTACTGGAAGCCAATTGACCGTCCAACATTTCTCCAATAGGACAGTTTTCATCCAAAACACATAAAAAACTCTATTGTGTACCACCAGGCCATCAGACACAATTGGATATGTTCCAATCCTACAGATAGAGACAATCACCTTGAGGACCTCAGAAAGACCTTTCTTGAATCAGGACTACCATCCAAGACCAATTGAAACCCAGATTACAAGAGTCACCAGAATATCAAGGAATCATCTCCTATGTTACAAAACTAGAGAAGAAAACCAAATGGCTGCAATGAAACAAAGAGTGAAAAATGTAAAGGGCTCTGAATACTTTCCATACCCACTGTATATATGCTGCATAATATATATATATATATATACAGTGCCTTGTGAAAGTATTTGGCCCCTTGAACTTTTCAACCTTTTGCCACATTTCAGGCTTCAAACATAAAAATTATAAATTCAAATTTTTTGTGAAGAATCAACAACAAGTGGGACACAATCGTGAAGTGGAACGAAATTTATTAGATATTTTAAACTTTTTTAACAAATTAAAAACTGAAAAGTGAGGCGTGCAATATTATTCGGCCCCCTTGAGTTAATACTTTGTAGTGCCAAGTGGAGACAACAGTAAAAGAAGAAATGGGAAACTGAGTACCACATGTTGAGGAAATAGAGAAAAGCCAAGTACTATAGGGCTAAATGAGAGAAAACAGGAAAAAACAGGAAAAAAACAGGAAAAAACAGGAAAAAAAACAAACAGTTAAATTACCAGTGTTGGAACAAATGGAGGTTCCAAAGGAAAAAAACGTAACTACAACAAGCGTAGATGCACACCATAGGATCCTAAAAAGGTACAAAGAGAAGAGTCTAAGCTAACAGGTACAGTAAATGGTATCAAGGTTACTGAAGTCAAGGAATAATCTAGAAAAAAAATAGAAAAAAGGAGGGGGGGGAAGGGGAGGGGGGTGCCAATGGGCCTCTCTAGATTAAAATCCTACAAAGGGATCAGCAAGGCAATTAGTGGCATATGGGCAATCCTACAGACTGGAAAAAATGTTTTGAAGATGCCAGAATTGAGGGAATTCCTAAACCCCAGGTAACATCAAGGAACACAATGCCTATTAGAATTAATCACAGAGGTAAATGCCAGAGGCCTACACTGGTAAAATGGAGGATAAGGGTAATGGAGGAGATATATGTGACTGTACATGACTAATTATATATGTCATGTGGTCCAGTACAAAGGACACAAAGATAGTAGGCAGATTTACATAAAGTGGGACCAATCCCCACATAGACACAGGGGAGAAAGACAGACAAAGTAAGTCTCAGAATGTATCCATATTACCTGCAGAATGAGACAAGGCTCAAGGAAAAGACAGCTGGAAGATAAGGATAAAGGATCAGTAAAGCAGTCAGAGCGCCAGGACATGCTGGCAGAAAAGAGCCCAGAGAGCGAGGTGTTACCTTAGCAAGTGGTCTGTGGCAATGAAGAGGCAGTGTGCGGTGACGAGAGTACCCTTGGTTTCGACATATTCTGTGTGGTGTGTGTGTCTGTGTTGTGTGTGTCTCTTTGTGGTGTGTGTGTGTGTGTGTGGCCCTGTGGGGTGAGTACATGTGTGTGGCTGTGTGTGTGTCCCTGTTGGGGAAGTCTGTGTGATGTGTGTCTCTGTGTTGTGTGTGTCTCTTTGTGGTGTGTGTGTGTCCCTATAGGGTGTGTATGTGTGTGTGTCCCTGTGGGGGGGGTTGGTGTGGTGTATGTGTCTCTTTGTGGTGTGTTTGTGTCTGTGGGGTGTTTGCATGTGTCCCTATAGGGTGGCTGTGTGTGTCCCTGTGGGGGGGGGTCTGTGTGGTGTGTGTGTGTCTGTGGTGTGTGTGTCCCTATAGGGTGTGTATGTGTGTGTGCGTCCCTGTGGGGGGGTCTTTGTGTCTGTGTTGTGTGTGTCTCTTTGTGATGTGTGTCCCTGTGGGGTGAGTGCATGTTTCCCTATAGGGTGGCTGTGTGTGAGTGTCCCTGTGGGGGGGGCCTGTGTGGTGTGTGTGTGTGTCTCTGTTGTGTGTCTCTTTGTGGTGTGTGTGTCCCTGTGGGGTGAGTGCATGTGTCGCTATAGGATGTGTGTGTGTGTCCCCGTGGGGGGGGGGGTTGTGTGTCCTTGTGTTGTGTGTCTCTTTGTGGTGTGTGTGTGTGTGTGTCCCTGTGGGGTGAGTGCATGTGTCGCTATAGGTGTGTGTGTCCCCGTGGGGGGGGGTTTGTGTCTCTGTTTTGTGTGTGTCTCTTTGTGGTGTGTGTGTGTTTGTTTGGGTGCGTGGTGAGTTCCAATGTTGGGGCTGCACCTTAGCGACTATACACTTGTGGTTACTCTTTGTTTTCGGGTGGTGTGTATACATGTCCCCGTGCGTGGTGAATATCCCATGTTAGGGCCCCACCTTGGTGACTATATGCTGGTATATGCTGTTAGTCGTAGGCGCTGTCATTAAGCTCCTCTCATTCACCACTGTCAACTGGTAACTGTCATTTTTTCCCCATTATGTAGATAGGGGCAAAATTGTTTGGTGAATTGGAATGTGCGGGGTTAAAATTTCGCCTCACAACATAACCTACAATGCTGTCTGGGTCCAGACGTGTGACTGTGCAAAATTTTGTGGCTGTAGCTGGCAGCTGTCGATTTTCCTCCAACACTTTTCCATTCACTTTTTCCCCCATTATGTAGATAGGGGCAAAATTGTTTGGTGAACTGGAGCGCGCAGGGTTAAAATTTCGCCTCACAACATAGCCTATGATGCTCTCTGCTCTCGGGGTTCAGATGTGTGACTGTGCAAATATTTGTGGCTGTAGTTGCGACGGTGTAGATGCCAATCCCGGATATACACACACACACATACATACACAGATTCAGCTTTATATATTAGATATACTCATGTACTCATGAAGAAGCTTCCAAGTTTTTAATGTGTTGCCTTCTGAAATGAAAATGTAATTAATCTCAGTCAAATAAGTAGCAAATAAGATGATTTGTTGCCCCAATGGCATTTAGTAATTAATCCGTCTACATTGTACCAGGCCATTCCATGTACCATCCAACTTATCCAGCTTCAATGTTCTTTGTGCCTTCAAGCATATTCATATCTGCAGTGCCGCACTGCTCCAAGTGATGACCTGCAAATCCAGTTCTGCTTTTCTACATGCCATTTAGCTTATTAAAATTCACTGAACTTTGCTGTACTAGCATCTTTGATTCATGATGCTCTCCCAAATTCATGGTTTAGATAATCCACCTCACCTAATGCACCATAAGAGAATGCTCAGGCCAAGAATTACAAAGATGCAGTAGCATCACACACCTTTGCTATTAGATACTGTATAGTTTCCTAGGCTGATAATGCAGCTGTGTGTCAACAGGGGCTTTTCCATGTTGTGTGTGCCCTCCCTGGCCTTATGGACCCGCTAGCCAAATACTAATTGGTTCTTTTCCAGTTTCACAAGATTCACCTTAACTCTTCTCATATGCAGTATATTCCTCTTTGGGATCATCTCTATATTAACCCATTTCAGTTCATTATAATAGGAAACCTAAAGCCTACTTGTGCATTCTCAACTGCCCGCAACAGTGTTTGTCTGAATAGGCTACACTTTTATTTGCCCCTGGGTTATCCCTTAGCCTGAAGTCTTTATGAAAATGGGATGATTCTATGATGTAAAGAATAACCCCAATTCCCAAAAGGTTTGCAACTGTTAGGGCCCTTTCACATCAGCGTTTTTCGTAATTCGCGGCAGATGCGGTGAAAAAACCGCATCTGCCGCGTTTGCCGCATAACCGTTCCACTTGCGGCGCGGTTGCGGTTTTTTCCCATAGGAAGTATAGGGGACTTGCGGCAGACGCGGCAAGTGCGGTTTTGCACTTGCGGCAGGTGCGGCAGCGAAAAAAACCGCGGCAAACGCGGCAGATGCGTTTTTTCACCGCATCTGCCGCGAATTACGAAAAACGCTGATGTGAAAGGGCCCTTATTGGTTTATTTGACATATTTGTATGATGTGCATATGTTAGTGCCTCATTCAAAAAATCCCACCTCCGATTACTGTTGTAAGATAACTGACGAACACATTTTCAATGATAGGTATGTATCACAGGTAGTTATCCTCTGTGATGTAAGCCCAGATGCAGATTGCCCATATATCTAGTATTAAGAGAATTATTAGGGCACGTCAGTTCCAGGTTTTACAAGTAGCCAGAGAGATGGGTGGGTGTTGCTGCTCACATACCACACCCTGGGAAGTGGTACATAATATAAAATGAGGACCAATAGCCTAAGTGTGTCTGTGTGTAGAGGATGCTACACCTCTAGTGGGATAGGTGTGTAAAACAAATGTGTCTTATCCTTAGCAGGTGATTCCGCAGCACAATGGACTGCTAATATCCTATGTTTTAAAAATTTTTAGCTAGAGAAAAGGTTTTTTCATGTTTTCCTATACAGCGGTTAACTGAATACTAAATATAAACCAGCTGGACTTTTAAATTAAACGATTCCTGTAATAACTCAACCAGAACCCAAATGAATCAAAACATTACACCATGTACTCCTATTTTGTTTGTTTCCCATTACCGACTAGGAGACAGCTTTCCAGCTAGCATGGGTGATTTTTTAGCATAAAAATTAAAGCCCTCACTTATCAAATCCAATATAGAATTGTTGTTATTATTGTTAATTATTTTTAGAGCACCATTGATTAAATTGTTTTGTTATGTATACTAGTTGTTGCAGCAGCTGTCCGCGTGGCTGGTCTAAAGCGATCTTGGAGGTGAAGATGCTGGATGTGGAGGTCCTGGGCTGGTGTGGTTTTATGTGGACTGGATTGTAAACTCAGTTGGATATACTGCCAAAATCTCTGAAACACTTTTATCGATGGTTTATGGTAGAGAGATGAATGTTCAATTCATAGGCAATAGCTCTTGTCATCATTCCTGAAATCAGCATGCAAAATGCATGTGCCCTTGAAACGTGGAAATCTGTAGCTTTGTGCTTTGTATTAAAATGCACATTTTAAAGTGCCCTCTTATTGTGGCCAGCCTAAGGCACACCTGTGCAGTAATCATGAAGTCTTATCAGCATCTTGATATGTCACACCTGTGAGATGGATGGATTATCTCAGCAAAGGAGAAATGATCACTAAACACAGATTTAGACAGGTTTGTGAACAATATTTTAGGGAAAAACGCCTTTTGTGTACATAGAAAAAGTCTGAGGATACCGTCACACGGTGCGACTTCACCGGAGATGTCGGCGGCGACGGGTGGGAGCGCGCACCTTTTGGGCACCCCGCCAGCGTCGCCGTCCCCCATTTACATGGGGCGATACCTCCGGCGACGCCCCGGCAATCTGACAGGCGGCATCACTGCTGGGGTTTCTAAAAACCTCAGCGGCGATGCCTTAACATGACCTATGGCTCCATCGCGGGCAGATCGCCGACGGCCATTACATGGCGATGTATACACATCGCCGCAGAGTGGTCGCCTGATTTCAGAGCTCTGCTCTGAAACCAGGCGACCACTAAAAGGCGTCGCCATCGCCTATTTACATTAGACGACGCAGGGGCGATATCGGTGCGATAGGCCACGCCCCTGCATCGCCTAAGAAATGGGCGGTGCCGTCGCCATGTGTGACAGTACCCTTAGAGCTGTGAGTTCAGCTCATGACAAATTGGAGCAAAAACAAGTATTGCATCTATATTTTTGTTCAGTGTGGGTGTGTGTATATATAATATACTGTATATATGTGTATATATTCTTAAAGTTTGTACAGTTGCATGATAGTAAGATACAATATATCTCATGTAAGTGTCAGTCCTCCCAATTTATTTTATTTGGATCCAGGGATGGTGTATAAACAGTCCGGCTGCTTTGAAATAATCACTAAAGAGAGTGGAGACTCTTTGAGTGATTATTTCAAAGCAGCATGGACTGTTTATACACCATCCCTGGATCCAGATATTCTTACACATGTTACGTGGAGGTGGAAGTCCTGCAGCAGCTTTCTTTACTACATGCGATTCAAACTAGTTGTGGGTGTACACAACTAGAAAAGGTGAGTGCACCATCATTGTGACCTGTGTGTAAAATCCGTGCCATATTGATAGGGCACTATTGCGCCTCGTGTTGTCTCCTTTATCTTTATTATAATTTATTTTATTGTAATTTACATCTGGAAGCAAACGTAAATTGTAGCAAAAATCTGCGCATGGACAGAAAGAGACATGCTTAATTTATTAATATCAGATCATTGGAGAATGACGCGCTCAACTAGTCACCTGACGACTACATACCATGACAGGCTACAGAAGTCTGTGACTTGTGAAAATGCCTCAGTTAGATATTTTTATTTTATCTATGCCTAAAAGAAATATTTTAGTGTAAAAATGTCCTTACAGGAGTCAATAACGCGTGAAGATACATTTTTGCCACCTCTGTGGGTAGCCATTGAAGGCCACATAGCCACCCCCTGCTATTACATCACTGTCATTCCAACTAAGAGTAAATTCATTCAGTCTTATTGTACGTATAGACATCAACATTGTATGAAAAACCACTGAATAGTCTAATAATTATACTTTAGATCACTTCCATTGTTTAAACCACATGGAAACGCTTGTTTGAACTTAGTTCAAAAAATGTCTAGGAGTTTTCTCCAATTACCCCCCCCTTTTTGGTTTATTAACCTTCTCATTACCATACAACTTTAAACTACTGACATCCCCTCTATGCAATTTAGCTTTTTTTTCTGCTCCTGATGTATTAGGTGTTTTACTCGTTCTTATATCTGATAGATGTTCCAGGATTTGAGCTTTTAATTTTCTTTTTCTGCAACCAAGTTGCATTTGATCACATTAGATCACACATACTATATGTGGAGCCCCAATTTCTGAACGATATAATAGAGTAATTGTACCAAAGATGCTCTTATTTATGCATCTTTACAGATTGTACATTTTTTACCTGCACAACAGCAAAACCTTTACAAGGACACCGGGTCTCATTTCCATCCAGCAACGTTTTCTTGAAACAAACTTGGTAATAATAAATCTTCTACTGATTTGCCTTTTCTTGGGACTTATCTACATCCATCTTTTAAAAGATGTTCACTTACCCTGTCCTGATTCAGCAAAGGCAAGTGTTAACACATTATTCTTTTAGCGTCCAACTAAACATTGCAGTGGGACACACATTCCCTCTTTTCTTACTTGTCCCTTTTATGTAAGAGTATTTCCCTGCAGTTATTCCTACTTTTTTGTAATGTTCCCGCTTACAACAACTTGTTTTTATACTGTATGTAATCTGTTGTTAATAAAATCCCTTTGTTGCTCAAAAGATGTTGATTACCATTGAAATACTACAACTCATGAGTAAATGAAAAAATAAATTGTGCATATGGAATAGTGAAGAAAGTTGAAAAAAATCTGCACTAATTCATTGTGCGGTATATATGAAGTATAAACATTATTAGTGATCAGTGAGTGTAATTGTTACTATTCGCTACTTGCACGGATAGTACAGTATTTCAATACTCGCTACTCAGCGAATATCGATGGTGCTCGTGAGTGATGTGTTGATTGTTATCGATCTGACACAAATTGACAGCTCCATTTAGTAAACAATAGGAGCTGGCACTTCAGTGACGGCAGAATAAATGTTAGAGTCTCTCTGGGGGCACAGCAAGGTGTTTAGGCACTGAAATCATAAAAAAGTCCACCCTCCCTTCCTGTCCCGGAAATACTTGTTTTATAGCCGGATGTGTGTGGGTGAAGTCTAACATTAGACTCGCTATTCGGACAAATATGCGAGTATTAAAAACTACTTGTTACAAGTATAGTGAGTGCGAATATTTCACTACTCGCTCATCCCTAATCATTATCCTACATGTTGATTTACATTTATTCCCACTAGGGAACAAGAAAAAGGAAATCTGTTTTGTGTATATACCACGGCACATATCAATGCCCTTCGGGCTTATGTTAGGCGCCTGGTTGCCATTAACTTGAATATTGTGGGGTCCAATGTAAAGTCTCCAACAAGGCTCCCAACTATCATAAATCTTTATTAGTACTGGTCTTCTCATATGGGCCAAAAGGAAACTTTTGGCCTCTCTAGGATTAAGAACCCAAGTGTAACTGCAACCCTACCCCTTCCTGATTGTTGCTCTAGTTTATGGGCACATAGCTCCTTAAATGCCGTAGCTGATTATGACTATTTCAATTTAAATATTGAGTAAATATATATTAAAGTTAACCAACTCTCTGATTCCATCATATTACTTAGCCTGAACAGATCCTGAGTTACTGCCCTTGTTTTAATCTGGAGCTTCGTTCACAATTCTTCATGCTTTAGAGGTCACTTTCCTCTTTACAGAGCTTGTTATAGTGACATGTATTCTGTGATTAATATAATACATAAATCTACAGTGACTCAGTATTTGTATTAATCTGTATACTGTATAGCCCTTGGAGTTTCCAGTGAGAGGTGAGCTGGAGCCTTCATGGCACTCTTTGTTGGATGGAGGGGCTCCATGGTGGGGCACTTTTTATTTGCCCAGAATCATATGCAAGTTTATTCATCCTAGCAGAGCATCTTACAGGTCTGTAATTTGGGGCAGTTGTATCAGGTGACAGAGTTTCTGAAAGTAGAATAAATGGTCAGACTTAACTGAATAAATCTTAATTTGTGAAGCTAATGGATATCTATACAAGCTAAAACAGTGATAGCTTATGTCATCCCCCTTTCATTGCAATGATTGTCTTACCACTGTGCAAACATATCTGCAAAGAGGTTCGTCACGATTCATGTATTATATGCCTGGCTAAAGTTTATCAGTACCTGTAGACATGCTGCACTAACTTTGTTACGTCTTCTGTTGAAAGTAGACCTCATTATAGCTCCTGCTTCAGCTGACGCCTCTTGCTGATGGAACCCCACTGATAAGTCATGGTTTACTTACTTCTCCCTGTTCTCAAGTTTTTATGTTGTATATAAGCCAACATCATTGTTTTACACTGGGAAAGATGAACAGTAGATTTTGAACATCACGTTCCGTTCATAGTTATTTTACTACATGCAAACCTGCATGCAAACATGTTCTGTAAGATTAAACTAGTTCCCAAAAATATTTTAATATATTGTTGATGGGCTGAGGCTGTGCTATTGTGATTCCTTTTGTTATGTTTTGTACAATGTGCATTTATGTTACATATCATTCTATCAAGAAATTTAGCCTTACATGGGATTTTGTTGCTAAATAGTTATAAATATGTGACTTGGTCAATGTTTACATTACATTTTAGCTTACGCTCAGTGGCTTCCTTGTGGCTTTTGTCAGAATCCCGGAAAATGGGATTTGGGCATATGTGCCTAAGCAGCCATTGACAATAATGATGCAGATGTAGTCACCGTATGCTCTGTCACACATTATTTTCAGGCATGTCCACCTATTGAAGGCAACAAGACATAATAAGCTATGTCTTGCTGCCAGCATCAGCTAGGAATATACAGTCAAAAATAATGTGTGACAAGCACACTGTGACTACATCTGCATCATTATTGTCAATGACACATACGCACAAATCCCATTTTGTGGGATTTCAGACACAAGTCACGACAGAGCCTCTGAACCTAAGGTAAAATATCATGTAAGCATCACCTTAGACTTGATTTACTCACATTTAATTCCAATATGATTTTATTATTATTTGCCATTGGGGTGAATACAGAGTAAGTCTGGGTTCACGTCCTGTAATCATCCATTTGCAACAGATCAAACGGATGTGAAAAAAGGATCCATTAACAGATTGCACAAAACAAATCACTTTTTTGCCAATCCATTAATGGGTAGTTTTTTAAAACTACCCAATAAATGTTTGCAGACAGCATACCCCTGTATTTATAATAATGATGATAGATAGGGATATAGAGAGAAAGATAGAATAGATAGACAGAGATAGATAGATACATGTCAAATGGCTATATAATGCCCCCCTTCCCTATATATTGCAATCTTGCACCCTTTAGTGTCTTTCATGAGGCACTATAGGGTGTTTAGCCTTGTATTTATCGGTTAAAAAAATTATTTAAAAAAAATGATGTGGGGTTCCCCCTATTTTTGATCACCATCTACAGTAAAGTAGATGGCTGGAACCTGCAGACTAAAATAAATGAATAAATAAATAATAATAAATAATGAAAAAAAACAGCATAGGATCCCCCCATTTTGGAAAACCAGCCAAGGTAAAGCCAATAGCTGGGTCTGGTATTCTCAGGGTAAGAAGGACAATCTTTCATGAGCACTTCTCACCCTAAACATTCAGGCCGCAGCCTCTCCAGAATTGGCGCCTCCATAAAATACGCCAATCCTGGTGCTTTGCCCAGCTCTTCTCACTGCTCTGGTGCAAAGGCATATGGGGTAATGTTATTTGGGGTAAGTGCCAGCTTTGTAATGTCAGCTGGTATCAAGTCCAGGGGTTAATAATGTTGAGGCACCCAATATTATTAACCCAGTAAGTTATAACACAAATAAATAATTTTTTTAAATAAAACACCCCGACACAAAACCTTTTCAACTATTTTATTAAAAAAACACCCAAGGATATTAAAAAAAAAGCTTCTCCCAAAAAAGCTTCTTCCAACTACAGTAATCCATTAAATCCTCGTAGCCAATATAATCGACACTGCAGGACATGATACAGAGAATGAATGAATAAATAAAGACAGCAGACAATCCCTCCTTAACCATTTCATTTTTCTAAATCAAGGAAAGTCCAGCACAGTCCCATCAAAGTCTCACAATGTCTCCCTGTCCCAGCATATGGGGAACTGTCCAGTGAATGCATCCCCCAAATGCTGGGAGAACAGCCACTGCCCGGACTTCCTGCAGTGTGATGAGCAGTGACCTCACAAAGGTTGCCTGTATCACCCAGCAGGTAATCCCTCGAGCATGACCTTACCCCAGTGATGTCACCGCTCTTCACTCTCGTCTCACAGTACTGTTGATCATGCAAGACTTTGACAGAGGTGAGGTCAGAGAGTTCATCTGAGGCCAAAGCTAAAGTACCGTGGGAACCGTGGCAGCTGTGACATTAGAATGACTTTCAGCAGCAGTGACAGCAGTGATGTCAACAACAGTGCGAGAACGGTCCTCATGGTGAGAGGTTATATTTCAGTGACCACTCATCGCAAGCAGCTCTCTTTCACAATTGATGGATCTGACAGTTCCGGCAGAAAGCGGTGACATCAGAGTTCATCTGAGGTCATGGCTGACGCAGTTCCCATGGTTCATCAGCTGTGACCACAGATGTACTCTCTGATGTCACCATTCTCACAGTCACGACTGACAGATCAATCATTGCGAGAGTGCTGCTTTTGATGAGTGGTCACTGAAATGTTACCGCCCACCACGATGTAGCAGAGCTTCACCAAGGGACAATGTATTTTGGATTACTTTCAAGCTGGGTATGTTTAGGAGGTAATAATTGGATAAATGAGGATGTCTGTGTGTTTTATTGCAAATAAAGGATTTTTCTGTGTGTGTGTTTATTAACTATTTACTACTTGGATTGGTAATGGGGGTCTCATAAGGCCTGACCATCAGCAACCCAGAGCTTGATGACAGCTGTCAATTCTCAGCTGTTATTAACCCCTTTTATTACCCCAACTACCACCACACCAGGGCAGTGGGAAGAAATGCTAGGGTTGGCACATCTTTTGAAAGATGGCCCTTCCCACCCTGAGAATACCATACTCCAGCTGTCGGTTGTAGCTTGGCTTGTTTTCCAAAATTGGGGGACCCTATGCTGTTTTATTTTTTTCAAATGAATTATTTATAAATAAATAATTTGCACAAGTAGTGTAGGTGAACCTTTGTTTTGGAGTAACAGCCAACATAAATCCACCAGCTGTGGTCTGCAAGCTTCAGCTGTCTGCTTTACTCTAGCTGGCAATCAAAAATAGGGGAGATCCCACGTCATTTTTTTCTTAAAACAGATTTGTTGCCTAAATACCTAAGGAATAAAATAAAAGCCACAAATGTAAACTTTTGACCTGGTGACAGGTCCTAATAGGTTCTAAATATTTTTTCAATATATTGAAACTAAATTCTAAATAATTTTTTTTTTTACATTATGGTTTGGTCACCTTGATTATCTTAATTTATGTTGCATCTCCCAAAAGAATTTTGGGAACATTTTATTTTCTTTTTGTTATTATTTATACTAACAAATGATAACTTTTCTCTGTCAGGACTGTACAGGTTCTAAGTACACACACAATAAAAACACAAAAACTGAATTAAGGCAAAAATAAAAACCCTCCCCAAATCCAAAAGGAAATGCCAAAATCCCAATTATGATATAAAATATAACTCTTATTTATAGTATAAAATATATAAATATATATAGGCCACATGGTCTCATAAAATCATGCAAGGATAAGGCAACAAATAAGGACGGTCCAAGCAAAAAAATAATTAATGTAAAAATAATTTATATAAATGAGTAAAGCGATAGGAACAACATCATGCCAGTATATTAATTACTATACTAGGCAAAAGTGTATAGACTATAGCATAAATAGTTCTAAAGTGCAATATAAAAGCAAAATTTGCAGTTTAATGTAAAGCTTAGAAGATTAAAATATACTGAGCTGGATGCTGGAGATCTTACTTTAACAATGTATTGCCAAGAGACCGTACCCTATGCCCCAACGTATGTTTCCCCCTGAGGAAGCATACAGGGAAACAACAGCACTGCTTCCATTATGTACTAAGGGCTTATTTGAGCATTATCTATAGACAAATCGAAGTGGTAGACACAGTAAATACTGTTTCCACCCACGCCAATAGATGTTTGTCTGTCAAAAACCAACAACTGCACAATCTTCCTTGTAGAAATTATTGTAGGCTGGTATAAAAGGGAGGGTGAATATATAAGCTCTATGTTGACATTGCGATTTGACAGATTCAGATTCAGGATCCTTGCTCTGTGACTCACTACTGAGCACATGCTCCCAGGATAAGTCACTGAATACCATTATGGTACCTTTACACGCAGCTACAGGTACAGGTTTCCACAGGTAACTTACTGGCTGCAGTGAAATCATGGAGACATGGTTCTATCTTGTTGCTGTGTACAAATGGAACATGTCTCATGATTTCACTGCAGCCAGTAAGTTACCTGTGGAAAACTGTACCTGTAGCTGCGTGTAAAGGTACCATAGGTTAAATTTAGCCTAATATATTACTAGTAAATTTGCCATAAAAAATCAGTTTGTCAATTTCATAGTAATCACAAAACGCTCAATTCTCTCCTCTGAACAAATAAAGTTTAAAAAAAATATAGGAAATTATAAAATGTTGGTGGACCTTAATTTCTGTACCTCCATTCATATTTTCCATTATGCATCTCTGTCCAGTTAGCTTTTGCCTAGTTCCCAAACCTTTCTTAAGTACTAATAAGCTATGCTATACCCAGTAGAGAGACATCTGTTTCTAGTTTAATTTTTTGTACTTTGTATCAAAATCATAAGGTGCATTATTCACTTTGTAACTTGAATCTTGAGCTGTGAGGCCACCTGTTGAGTAGGGACTCCAACAGATGTCATTAATTCAGGTACAAATTCTTATATATTTTTTTCATAATTAGAACTTGCACCATTGTAGTCCATGGGGCTATTCACAGGTTGGTGTTTTTTGTTGATTAAGTGGACCACACCAAAACACGTAGACATGTCTGATATCAATCCATCTCACAAGTCAAACTCATGAAGGCAAGTCAATGAGTTCTTAACAAAATCATATGGCTGTTGGATGCCACCTATGTGCTGTCCAGTTATAACTTTGCAATATGTAGGAGCTTTAATAATTTTTTAGAAAAGAAAATCACTGATAAAACACTAAGGGCCACGTCACACCTGGCGATGCCGGCGGCAATTTTTTAGGCGACGCTGGGGCGTGGCCTATCGCTGGCGACGTCGCCAATGCATCACCCAATGTAACTAGGCGAGGGCAACGCATTTGACTCGTCGCCTGGTTTCACAGCAGCGCTGTGAAACCAGGCGTCCAGTCTGGGGCGATGTGTACACATTGCCCATGTAAACGGCCGACGGCGATCTGAAAGGCGACGGGAGCCATTGGCTCCCATTGTACATGCATCGCAGCTGGGGTTTTGAGACACCCCAGCGGCGATGCCGCCTGTCAGATCGCCTGTGCATCGTCAGAGGTGTTGCCCCATGTAAACAGGGGGTGGCGATGCTGGCGGGGCGCCAAAAGCGTGCTCGCTCCCGCCCGTTGCCGCTGACGTCACCTAGTGTGACGTGGCCCAAAGGGTGATTTCACATTGTGCTTTAACCCCTTAGTGACGGAGCCAATTTCCACCTTAATGACCAGACCGTTCTGACCAGTGTCCCTTTATGAGGTAATAACTCTGGAATGCTTCAACGGATCCTAGCGATTGCTGAGACTGTTTTTTTGTGACATATTTGGGTTCATGTTAATATTAAATTTAGGTTGATAATTGTTGTGTTTATTTGTGAAAAAATAAAAAATTTGGTGAAAATTTTGAAAATTTCACAATTTTCAAATTTTTTATTTTTATTCTGTTAAGCCAGAGAGTTATGTCACACAAAATAGTTAATAACTAACATTTCCCACATGTCTACTTCACATCAGCACAATTTTGGAAAAAAATTTTTTGATTAGGAAGTTATAAGGGTTCAAAGTTCATCAGCAATTTTTCATTTTTCCAGCAAAATTTACAAAACCATTTTTTTTAGTGACCACATCACATTTGAAGTCCTTTGAGGGGCGTACATGACAGAAAACACCCAAAAGTGACACCATTCCAAAAACTGCACCCTTTAAGCCACTCAAAACTACACTCAAGAAGATTATTAACCCTTCGGGTGCTTCACAGGAACTAAAGCAAAGTGGAAACAAAAAATTGACATTTTAATTTTTCCAACAAAAATGTTCTTTTAACCTCAATATTTTCATTTTCACAAGGGCACAGGATAAAATGCATCCTAAAATTTGTTGGACAATTTCTCCTGAGTACACCGATACCTCATATGTGGTCATAAACCACTGTTTGGTGCACGGCAGGGCTCAGAAGGAAGGAGCACCATTTGACTTTTGGAGCTAATTTTCCATTCAAAAAGTCAAATGGCGCTCCTTCCCTTTTGAGCCCTGCAGTGCGCTCAAACAGTGGTTTATGACCACATATGAGGTATTGGTGTACTCAGGAGAAATTGCCCAACAAATTTTAGGATGCATTTTATCCCGTTGCTCATGCGAAAATGAAAAAAATTGAGTCCAAAAGCAAATTTTTGTGAAAAAAAGTACTTTTTCATTTTTACGGATCAATTTGTGAAGCACCTGAGGTTCAAAGAGCTCACTTTGCATCTAGATAAGTTTCTTATGGGGGTTTAATTTCTAAAATGGGGTCACTTGTGGGGGAGCTCCAATGTTTAACACAGGGACTCTCCATACGCAATATGGTGTCCACTAACAATTTGAATGGAAAATTAGCTCCAATTGTTAGCGGACACCATGTTGTGTATGGAAAGCCCCTGTGTGCCTAAACATTGGAGCTCCCCCACAAGTGACCCAATTTTAAAAACTATGACCCCCCAAGGAACTTATCTAGATGGGTGGTGAGCACTTTGAACCCCCAGGTGCTTCAAAAATGAATCTGAAAAAAATGAAAAAAAATATTTGTGGACACAAAAAGTGCTTTTTCATATTTACGTATCAATTTGTGAACCACCTAGGGGTTCAAAGTGCTCATTATGCATCTAAATATGTTCCTTGGGGTGTCTAGTTTCCAAAATGGGGTCACTTGTGGGGGATCTCCGATGTGAAGGCACACAGGGTCTCTCCATACTCGACATGGTGTCCGCTAACAATTTGAGTGGAAAATTAGCACCAATTATTAGCTGACACCATGTTGTGTATGGCAAGCCCCTGTGTGCCTAAACATTGGAGCTCCCCCACAAGTGACCCCGTTTTGGAAACTAGACCCCCCAAGGAACTTACCTGAATGGTGGTGGTGTGCACTGTCAGCCCCCAGTTGCTTCACACATAAATCTGTAAAAATGAAAAAAGAAAGCTTTTGTGGAAAAAAAAAAAGTACTTTTTCATTTTTATGGATCAATTTGTGAAGCACCTGGAGGTTCAAAGTGCTCACTATGAATCTAGATAAGTTCCTTGGAGGGGTCTAGTTTTCAAAATGGGGTCACTTGTGGGGGAGCTCCAATGTTTGGGCACACAGGGGCTCTCCATACGCAAAATGGTATCCGCTTACAATTCCAATTGTTAGTGGACAATATGTCACATATGGAGAGCCCCTATGTGCCTAAATGTGGAACATTTTCTTTTTTTTACACAATTTCTCACTTTTAAGGCACGTGCACAAGATCCAGAGACACCGTGTCCTGGTCGTCTCCTCTCCTGCAATTTTTTTTATTATTTCTTTATTAAAATAAAAATAAAAACGATGTGGGGCTTCGCCATATTTTTGGGCCAGCCAGGTACAACTAGGCAGCTGGTGGCTGGAATCCTCAGCGTAGGGAGGCCCAAGCTTTCTGGCCCCCCCCACTGCGAATTGCAGTCCGCAGCCACCCCAGGAAATGGCGCATTCATAGAAGCACCATTTTCTGGCTCTGTATCCAGCTCTTCCAGCTGCCATGTGCGGTGGCAGACTGGGTAATAAGGGGTTAATGCCAGCTTTTTCTCAGCTGGTACTAAGTTGGAGATTCATAATTTCTGGCCAATATTAGAATGGGCCATTTGGAATCTCTATTAAATTGTAAAAAAAGACACAACACAGAGAAAAATATTTTTATTGCAAAAAAAAACCACAAACACATATTTAGTCCCATCTTTATTATTATGACGTCCGACATGGTCCAGTGGGAAGGTTCAACGTAGTCCAGTGGGAAGGTCCAACGTAGTCCAGTGGGAGGTCCCGCGACGGTTCTCATTCAGCATAGGGTGGTCACATAGATGATGATCAGCAGTTAACCCCTTTGTGGTTATGCTACACCAATGATAAGGAGGGGTTTATCAAGTCCTCTCTCAGCGTCCCCAGGGCCCAGCACTCCCCTGGTATCTTGATACAGTACAGGACACAGTCACTCCTGCATACACCCACTTGGTATCTGTGGGTAGAAACGCGACGAGTGTGGAATCTGTACAGATAAGTGGCAATATTTTATTACTTCCACTGCCTAGCATGTTTCTCTGAATTTAGTCTGTAACTGTTATCGCCCTCAGGAGAGAATCTGAAGGGTGAACATAGATTTATGAATGTATGCTACTTGTGGTTTAAGATACATTATGGTCCAATTTATATGCTCTCATTGGTAGTATTATGTATTGATGGATATAGGTAACTCTGTTTAACAAATTATTTATTAAAAGTTATATTTTAAAGGTGCACTCTGTGGAAATATAATCACAAAGGGTTAACTGCAGATCATCATCCCTGTGTGACCACACAGGGGTGATCTGCAGTTAACCCCCTGTGTGGTCACAAAGAGGTTAACTTCAGATCAACTATCAGTTAACCCATGTGTGGTCACAAAGGAGTTAACTGCAGATCACCCCTGTGTTGTCACACAGGGGTTAACTGCAGATGAGTTAACCCCTGAATAACCACATAGGGATGATGATCTGCAGTTAACCCCTGTGTGGTACCTCAGGGTCCAAGTGCCACTGTGTCATTATCGCCCCCGGGTGGTTGTGTCACACTTGAGAGCAACAGAGGCTATCCACACCAGACAGAAACCGCACACAACACCTTTATGCCTCCAGGCATGAAGGGGGAGACCAAGGCCGGAGTTTAGGGTGAGCTCCCCAATAAACTCTGGTCTGGGGTGGAGTTAGTCAGTTCAGTTCCTAGGAGGACTGAGGAAGACATCCTGTGGGCTAGGAGCAGTGCTAGGCTCGTCCAAAGATAGTGCAGTCTAGCGTGAGGGACCCAAGTCAGGGGTCTGAGGAAGTGGAGGAAAGCCTGGGGAGCAGAGTGGTATCGTGCTCACCCCAGAGGAGAAGCGCCACAAAAAAGACACCGGAGTCCAAGGCTGTGCAGGGCCTAATGATCCGTCAGCCAATTTTGGAAGGTGGGGAATTCCAAGTTCCCCAGCCACATTGTGCCCGGAGGCAAAGCAGCGTAAAGAGCCCAGGAACAGCCGCCTGAGACTTGGGACTAGAGAAGGACTTGAGTTGGTAGTATTATGTATTGATGGATATAGGTAACTCTGTTTATCATACAAAAAGAAATGGCTGTCTGGGGAGCTGGGTCTGAATGGACAATAGTGGGCCGGTGTGACCTAGAATCCATCATATTATGGAAAGGTGGTGATGAGAAGGGGTGGTTTGAAGAACTGTTAACACTCACATTACCAATATTAAAAAAAAACAAAACACAGGGTTTATAGATAAATTGGACAACCCCTTCCATGCAGACATAGATATTTGGATATAAGGGATAGACCTTATCCAACAGCAGATCCATTTAGGATTCAGAGTGCGCATGTTGTATGACTGAACCCTGGAGGTGATATAGGAACACCAGAGCAAGTCAACGAGGAACGGGGACACATATAATTTAAGTGTTGAAAACTCTGTTGTTAGGCAGTGGAAGAGACAGGGTTTATGTGAGGGATAAAGTCCCCCTCCCTGTATGATTGGTGTGCTATATGAACACTAGTTGTAAGGGATACACACGCGATTGGTATTTTAACAAATTATTTATTAAAAGTTATATTTTAAAGGTGCACTCTGTGGAAATATAATCACAAAGGGTAACTGCAGATCATCATCCTGTGTGACCACACAGGATGATCTGAAGTTAAACCTTTGTGGCCACAAAGGGTTAACTGCAGATCATTTAACCTCTGAGCGACCACACAGGGATGATGATCTGCAGTTAACCCCTGTGTGGTCACAAAGGGGTTAACTGCAGATCACCCCTGTGTTGTCCCAGGGGTTAACTGCAGATAAGTTAACCCTGAATAACCACATAGGGATGATGATCTGCAGTTAACCCCTGTGTGGTACCTCAGGGTCAAGTGCCACTGTGTCATTATCGCCCGGGTGGTTGTGTCACACTTGAGAGCAACAGAGACAGAACCGCACACAACACCTTTATGCTCCAGGCATGAAGGGGAGACAGACCGAGTTTAGGGTGAGCTCCCAATAAACTCTGTCTGGTGAGTTAGTCAGTTCAGTGCCAGGGGACTGAGGAAGACATCCTGTGGACTAGGAGCAGTGCTAGGCTCATCCAAAGATAGTGCAGTCTAGCGTGAGGGACCCAAGTCAGGGGTCTGAGGAAGTGGAGGAAAGCCTGGGGAGCAGAGTGGTATCGTGCTCACCCCAGAGGAGAAGCGCCACAAAAAAGACACCGGAGTCCAAGGCTGTGCAGGGCTAATGATCTGTCAGCAAATTTTGGAAGGTGGGGAATTCCAAGTTCCCCAGCCACATTGTGCCCGGAGGCAAAGCAGCGTAAAGAGCCCAGGAACAGCTGCCTGAGACTTGGGACTAGAGAAGGAATTGAGTTGCCTACCATACCAGCACCAAGCAGGAAAGAGAAAGGGCCAGCACCTTAGCTTAGGCAGCAGCAGGGACCAACCAACAAGGCACAGCAAGGAGGCCTCAGAACCTGTTGGGGGAGGAGAACCCGAGTTGCTCTCAGGTGCAAGGACTCCATATACCATCATCTGTCAGTATTCCAGTTACGCTAGTAAAAGGACTGAGGAACCAACAAACCGTGATTTTATCTGTTGCTTTGTGACTCACCGTGGCCGGGACTCCGGTTTAGACAGGCGTTCGCTTCTTCCTCCTTGTCACGGTGGACCGCACCTGCCGGCAGTGGGGCCCGGTGGTGCAGATCAAAAAGAAGAGACGTCTTGTGGGAACAGATTAAGGGGTTAATTTGTCGTGACGCCACCTATGAGAGATTCGGTAACTTTACCGACGCTGCGGGGCCTCCGGGGGATGGAATGCAGCAAGATAGAACGCTCCCCACAGGCTGAGCGGTGATCCCGGAGCCAGAAGCTGCACAAATGTTGTGAGGCCGCTACGGTTACCTTAATGCGCGGATAAGCAGTTCATAAGAAGGCACGGACACTGTAAGTCTCTGTAACGGGTTCTTTACTGTAACCAGCAGGCAGTACATGGTATACAGTTTGTAGGTAGTGGACCGGGTGGACTCAGCAATGACCAGTGTGTTCTCAGAGATCCGCGGTGTTCCTCCATTCTATCTAAGTACTGTGCCGTTGTCGTCCAGGAATACCAGGTCGGGTACAGGGAGGCTGCTTGAATGCCCTATCCGGGTATACGTTCCGGATGCTTTGGGGAGCCTTGGGTCCCTTGGTGGGTACACCGCTGGTTAGCCGACTGGATTTGGCGGTGGTGGGGTGCTCCTGTAAAGCGATCCCTCCACTCCTCTGGTTCGCATAGCAGAGCTGGACTACTGCTAGCTTCGGTACCAGCAAACCGGCTGTAGATGGGCACGGGATGATTTTGAGCTCGCATTTTGATGCCCGTAGATTGGTTGGTAATGCACCGGGAGTAATGGTGCTCAACCGTGGTGACGGTAGGAGATGGCCGGTAGAAGGTGGCCAGGGAGCCGCACGAAACTGTGCAACCCCCTCTCCTAGGTTGTAGAGCTCGTTGTTTTGGCTCCTTCTCCTACGTTGCTCGGAGAGTTCTCTTCTGCAGACTGTCCTGTCTGTACTAAACTTTCCACTACACACTACCCTTACACTCCGCCCACCAGGACCTGATTGGCCCTCTATGCTAGGTGATGCATGCAGGGTATGGATCTCTGAGTTAACTGTGTGACTGCTGGGTCAGAGAATATTGCTGCTTTTTGTGGCTGCAATACCCTCCTGTGACGCACTCGGTGCGGGGCGCCACACTTTGCGCCCGCCATCCTGCACCCTACATCCTTGCCACATCCACTGCCCCGAGGATCCGCTCCGCCCGTGGGGAGCCGCTCCATCCCAGCTGCCTGTCCATCATCCCCGGAGGTTCTGCAGCAGCAGTGGCCACTAATAGCCACAAACCTCGGGTGGCGTCACGAATAACCTTCCCTTTTCATCATCCCATTCCCTATCAAGCTGAGAACTCCCTTAACATTTTAACCCAGAGTTACGGAAGCCGGGTCTCGACCACTGTGACTCCCCAGAACTGCTTAACAGCCCGGTTCCGAATACTGGAGCATCAGTTTTATTACAATAGAGGAATCCAGGACAGAGACAGCACAGGCAGCAAAGCGGTAGAACAGCAGGAATCCTGTAGGTAAGTTGCTATTTTTTGTTTTAATACTCCCATGAATCATTTTAATATACAAAAGCATATTTTGTGCATTCCATTTCATTATGAGATGACCTATATATTAACATAGAAGTTTCAGATTTTGGGAAATAATTTGAAGTTAATAAATATGTCACCATCCTTCAATTTTGTCATAATTTACAAGCTGAAGTATATTAATATTCACACAAGAAAACTTTATCCTTGGCGGGTTGGTCTAGAAGGGCAAATCATTTATTGTGCAGGGTGATCTCTTATGACAGAAAAGGTTCATATTAACAAACCACCTTAGTACTGACGCTGAGCAGCTGTCAGAAGAGAAACACAGAGGTAAAGATTTTTTGATACAAGGGGCCTGACTCATTGTAAAGGGCTCCTAAGGAAGCCACCACTGTAGATTATGAAACCTTGACATGCCTACTGCTGAATCAGTGTTCTTGTTATAATCGTGCCTTGATTAAAGCTGATCTTGAAGCTTGCAGTGTGTGGTCCTACTGTGTTACCGCAGTTTGATGAATTAAAGGCTTCAGGCTAAAAAATCAATTACACAGTAAGGAACGTCTGTTTCTTCATTATTGCAATTACTGACCCTTTTCGCACATTCGAGAAGTGCTGCACTATTTTCATGGAGTCATTGGGAAGCTTTCATAGCTGCTGTACTGTAACAGGTACGAGTAGAGTGGTTAGGAGTATATTGCGTGCTGCAGGTAGGGATTTCATGGACTTTGTCTGAAAATCAATCCTCTACTTCATCAGTAGATTTAGAATTTTAAAACAATGGATTTTATACAAAATGAATGTGTTAGTAATGGAGATATTTAACCCTATGAATTCCAAACATGCATAAATAAAAGACAGAATCAGGGGCTTACACAGAAATCATGGGGCCCCATAGCAGATTTTCTAATTGGGCCCTTTTTCACCCACCAAAAAAATACAAAATAATAAATCCTATATAATAATTCCCCTAAGCCAGCTTCTGTCACTATGTAACGTTTATGACGTCACATCCGACTGAAGCAGGCTTAGGGATGATTCTCCCTAACTAATATGGCCGCCGCTTTGTTGGCAGTGGGGACTTTCAATGCCCCACTACTGATTCTAAAGTGGTGCTCTGCCCCTCCACGCCATTGTAACCTGCTGCTCTGCCCCTCCATGCTATTATACTTACCACCCGATCGCACCCGCCTCCGTCTTCCTTCGTCCTCCGTCTGCCGCCGCTATCTTCTTTGTCACCGCCCCGTAAATAGCGAAACCAAGACGGCAGCCGAAAATCTTGCGAGAGTTCCCGGCTGCCATCTTGGTTTCGCCCTGCGCACAGCGGCGACATGTAAGATGGCGGCCGGGAAGTCTCGCCTCGCGAGACTTCCCGGCCGCCATCTTTAATGTCGCCGCCCCGCACAGCCCAAAATCAAGATGGCAGCCGGGAACTCTCGCGACACTTCCCGGCCGCCATTTTAAGTCCTGGGATTTTTACCTCACGCCGCACTGCTGCGCCGCCCTCACTACTGGGACACTCCTCACCCAGCCTGCTGACCAACAGTTCTACTAAAGTTTGTCGCCTGCTAATGCCTGGGGTCTGACCTCCATATTCATATATAAAAAACATTGCTACTGCCCACATTTCTGCTACAACTGCCTGGCCTCTGTCCTCACTAGATATATAACATTGCTAATGCCCACATTTGGGCTACAACAGCCTGGAGTCTGACCTCACTATTTATATATAAAACATTGCTACTGGCCACATTTGGGCTACAACAGCCTGGGGTCTGACCTCACTATTTTGATATATAACATTGCTACTGTCCACATTTGGTGCCTGCTACAATAGCCTGGAATCTGACCTCACTATTTATATATAGAACATTTCTACTTGCTGCATTTGTGCTATAACAGCCTGGGGTCTGACCTCACTATTTATATATATAACATTGCTACTGGCCGCATTTGGGCTACAACAGCCTGGGGTCTGACCTCACTATTTATATATATAATAACATTTCTACTGGCCACATTTGTTGCCTACTACAACAGCCTGGAGTCTGACCTCCGTATTTATATATATAACATTGCTACTGGCCGCATTTGGTGCCTGCTACAATAGCCTGGAGTCTGACCTCCCTATTTATATACAACATTGCTACTGGCTGCATTTGTCGCCTACTACAACAGCCTGGAGTCTGACGTCCCTATTTATATATAACATTGCTACTGGCTGCATTTGTCGCCTACTACAACAGCCTGGAGTCTGACTTCCCTATTTATATATATACCATTTCTACTGTCCGCATTTGTCGCCTACTACAACAGCCTCGAGTCTGACCTCCGTATTTATATATATATATATATATATATAAACATTGCTACTGGCCGCATTTGGGCTACTACAGCCTGGGGTCTGACCTCACTATTTTGATATATAACATTGCTACTAGCCGCATTTGTGCTACAACAGCCTGGGGTCTGACCTCACTATTTATATATATATAATAACATTGCTACTGGCCGCATTTATCACCTACTACAACTGCCTGGAGTCTGACCTCCGTATTTATATATATTCCTATAATGGTACCTTTACACGCCGCTACCGAAAGGTAGAAACCACCAGGTATCGCACGTGCACGCGCACGTTTCAACGGTTCCTAACGGTACCTGATGCCGCATTTACACGCCGCCACAAGGTGCTCCACAGTAGGTATTTTCAATCCCTGGAAGTACCGACGGGTGCTGCAGGTTACCTTCTGTGGAGCACCTTCCCTGATTTACACGCCGCTACCACAAGGGAATATGGGCGTACATATTGTGCGCTGTAACTACATAGGCGTGACAGAGTTGTGTATTACGTGGCGCTCGTACGGTGATTGGACAATGTAATAACATCATGATTGGCCAGCCAGCGCAGGGAGGCTGGCTAATACATGACGGTATTGCAAATGTATAGTGACTGGTCAGATCGTGAAAATATGCCGCCCTGTGCAGGGACAGCCAATGGGTACACAGTAGCCCCCACCAATGATCGTAGATGGGGCGTGGTATACATGACGCTGTGGCACGCCCCAGGGAACTCAAATACCGTACCTGTGCCCCGATTACACGCCACTACCATAGGGTTTATACCTGCTTGTTTTTGAGCACG